>JAUZSU010024942.1:0-10621 GCA_034780255.1 Parotocinclus maculicauda | reverse complement strand
ATAAAATAAATAAACTAAATTATAAAACAAAATAGATTATAAAATGAGTCCTCAGTGGGAAATCTTTGGAAGCACATTGTCTCCTAATGTCCAAATGGTGGAGGGAGTGATGCTGAGGTGGAGGAACATCTAAGTGTGTGGTGTTGGAACTGGTACCGGAACATCAGCTTTGAGAGAAAAGAGAAAATGTAGTTATTTATGGGTTAGGAGCACAAAGTCTATTATCTATTACTGATGCCATGTGCAGCATGAAAACTCCATATATCACTTCGATAAGTAACGAAACGTTTCTCCCACAAAACCTTATGTCCAGATGAACTGATTCACTTCTGGGATGCATTCCTACACGTCACCACATGATAGCGCTAGTGTTGCATAAATGACTGTTTAAAGTATGTTTCCAATGTTTTGAAAAAATGTGGCAACTAAACCGTCTCAGATCAGGGTTATTTTTAATATCCAACAAAATAACAAACATGATCAAAAAAGCAAGCGTATCTTTCTTAATTTATTTCTGCTTAATGCAGATGCTTTTGAGAAAGGTATTAGACTGTCTCTGAGTGCCAAGGCAAGATTTTGTCTAATCCATTATTCATTTGGCCTGATTCTCCGAATGACAGTGTTCTACCGAGTGCACAATTTGTTATACCTGAGAGACCACCATAATTAAAACAAAATGTTAACATGGCAAGCATTTCTTTCTCCCCTCTGAGAACACAGTTCACACTTACTGCGTACATAATTTTCCCATTTTAGATGTTCCATTAGTGCATTTTAGGTGGTTACATAATTATTTTATTAGTTAGATCAGCAACTTGGTATTTACTTGTCTGCCAAATGACCTATTAGTGTTGTCAAATGATCAAAATATTAAATTATGTTAATTGAACTAATTTTAGCAAGTTAATCACTTCTGCAAATTTTTTCACGTTTTTTTTGCTGGTGCTGTAAAACCGTGCTGGTCTGGTTAAAATACACCTGTTAAACACTGGTTGGATTTAAAAATAAAGTATGCATTATTTTTCCACCGATGAGAAATAAAAAACAAATTTTACACAAACGGTTTTCCAAACATTTCATTTTTGTTTATGCTACAACATAACTGACGACTTGCTCAATTCATGAATGCCTCTGATTTAGTGATTTAATATGTACTTTTGGGAGGTTGTGTGGTTATAAGTGGTTAGCCAACACATATCTATGAGCAATCATTACTCACACTTTGAGAAAGATGCTGGGGCATTATGGGAAAAGTAGTACCTATATTAAATTTACGTGGCATGTTCGGTAGTGTCGCTCAGTAATCTTTAATGTACTGGAGCACAGCAACATTACTGGAGCATGAGCCTTTTTAACCGTTTGAAAAGTAATGTTATAAATGAAAGAATATTCTGTGTAGTTGACAGAGTTTGAAAGGGAATGCATGATTGGACTGAGAGAAGCAGGATGGATGTTTTGATGAACTGCCTCAACCCTCACATGGTGAACAGGCTCCAGACATCCCAGACAGACCACCTGAAGAGAGGATCATTTAATCCACAAACAAGCAGCTCCCACAGTTTAATTGTTCACCGTCCAGACACAGGTGGCACATTTACTGCACCCCATTTCCAGACGCTACATATACTACTTTTACCAATTATCACACAGGCTTTTCAGTCAGGTAACAAAGTGAAGGGGACTTGTGCAGCCTGCAACTCTGGAAATGAGTAAGAGCTGTGGATGTGGCATCATGACACTATGCAGTGATATTTGGGGATCAAGCACCATAGAAGTTTGATCAGTGCAGACTAAACAGGATTCCCTGATGACTGAGATTCACTAATGTCTTTCAGCAAATGCTCTTTGTTGTTCCTTTGTTAAGGACTATATCTGCTCTGGGAGACTGCAGGGCATCAGTAACACTTTTTGTGAACCCTGTGCGATCACACAGCAAATGTTATGAAGTGTTATGATGGTTTACTGTCTTGTAAAAATGCATTGACAAGCTCATGGTAGCCTTCTGTTTGCGCATGCTAATATTTGCTAACTGCTCTCTAAGTGTTGAATACTTTAGATGCAATGTTTGCTAATGCACTGAATATGCATTTGTCATACACACTATAACGCTACAACTGCAGAAATGACACATAAAAAGGGTATAAAGTTTATCATGCATATTTATGAAAGTTATTACCATGCCTGTGGCAACATCATGAAGATCCTGTCATGAAACTTCCATATTACGTATAAATTTATGCTCATTTTGAGGCACCCGGTCAAATATGTTTTAGTGAACTTTTAATGAAAAGACATTAACACAACTTTCAAGGCAATTACACTTCATTATGAAATTAATAGATTAATTAAGATCTAAAATCTAAGATCTTACAAACACTAATGGGTTTATTGGCATGGTGCCCAAATGAGCGTACATGCCAAATTGTGTCCCTTTTTCATTCACGCACTACATTATGCAAAAATGTTTTCAGTTTGTTTCCTGTGAGGGACTATTTATTTTCACTTAAACAAATCAGCATAACATAACTTACATTACATTAACAGCATTTAGAAAACACCCTTAGTCAGAGCCACAAACATTATTCCTTAAGTCCTTACACAACTTACACTACATGATGCAGTAAAATCCTTTACGGATTAAATCCTTGAATAATGAGTATAATATCACAAGAAACTTATTAAAAATAACTTACTCCCCAAATAACTGCATAAAATGTGTGTTAATGGATGCATGCAGGAATAATTACTGATACCCATGAATAAAATGGCAGCTCACTCATCCTGTGGAGGTTTATTGCGTGTAAATAATGTGATGAAATAATCAATGGGTCATAAGGGAAAGCTGACTATTTTAAATTGACTATAATAAAACTCCCACTATCCATATTGTTGCTGGTACATGTGGTATTTTAAAGCTCTAAATGGAATATGTACCTCTAAGCTTCTATATTTAATGTGATCCAGAAACTCAACCTAAGAAGTCTGCACTGAGAGCCATGTTGCAGCATGGTGTAGCAAGTTTGCAAGTGTAAATGTTAATTAAGTAATTTGTTACACATTACAAGATCACAATTTTAAAAAGGGTTTTAAAAATATCTTCTAAACTGGCCCCTATCTTCGAAATGACTCACTGTAGCAACTCCTGGCAGTAGTGAAACTCTTTACTTAATGTAATTTTGACAACTGTATATATTAACTGAAGTTAACACTTACAATTACAGCATTTAGCAGTACACTTAATGTAAGCTCTGTTTGACATCTTATTGCTAGATGTAAAATAGTTCTTTTAAGACTAACTCTTTCCCACTTTAATTTGTGATATTTAACGTTCAGGTATTTGTATTTGTATTTTGATGTAGTGTTGACTGATTCTGATGATGAGCTGTCAGTTGCTTGTTATCTTCTAAGGCAATATCTCTTTCAAAACAAATAGCCATTTATTTTGTCTTGGAAACATTAAGCAGTAAGTGAAAATTCTTCTCTTTGTGTAACTTGATGTTGATTCTGTGACATTTGGCCTAGCAAAGCTAATGGGAAAATAAATTTTAAAATAGATTAAAAGCACTCAAAATAACACATATACCCATACATATTAAGTACTAATTGTGTTTAACTATAAAGCTACCCACCAAAATGTTCTTATCCAAAGTGAATTTTAAAGTTAAGGTTCATGTTCACGGGCTAAGCAGTGGAACTATTCAATTAGTGATACAAAGTCTTAACCACTGAGCCATGACTATCTATAATTGGATGAAAATTAAATATTTTTAGAATTATTGCACTATATTATCCTGCAATATGTTGTGCAAGAACATGCCTCTGTAGCTTGACTGTAGACTGACTATCTTGACAGTTCTGCCCATTGCCTTCATGGCATGAGAACCAAAGGCTATTTTAAAATGACAAATTCTATTCACACATTCTATTCTATTCCATTTTATTATATTCTATTCTGTTTCAGCCGTGAAGCTCCCTGCTGGCTATCCTTGATGTTTGGCTGCCATCAGACCTCACACCATGCTTCTCTCTGACTTATGAACAAAATAATCACTTTTGCTCACATTTGTACAGACCAACTAAGATAAAATAATCACTCTTTGCTCATCCTTCTGACTCACACTTCCTTGATGCTCGCATCTCTTCCTGGATCAGTGGCTGCCTGTTCTTCCCATGTGTCTCATCTAGCCATTTGTAGTACCACCATCCAGACTAGCCTTTCCATGAGACACTGCATTCACCAACTCTAACTGCTACATCCATGGCTTCTGCTGCCCCCCAGTTTTGTCCTGTCTTGGCTTCAGTGTACTGTAGCACCTCTCTAGTGTGAAACACTGTGAAATTTTCATCTATGATGCTGCGGGAGAGTTACAGTTGTGTTTTCTGTCATACAAGACATTGCTGCTATGGGTTCAAGATAGCCCTAGCCAGTGCCATATTAACTTGCTGACCTCCAAAGAATTCACAATGAGGATGCCATGTTGTTTTTTCATACTTTAAGCTTCCCTGGTATGCCTGACTTCTGCATCACAGCAAACCCAGATCTTGGTTAATTACTCAGATGGATGTTGTCTCTCTCAGGCTATAGTCAAACACCTTTCCCAGGTTCTTGTGTTCTTCAGCTCAGGGTGCAGCCTAGTACAAAGCAGAACTTGCTGATAACATTTCCTTGTTTCAGCACTAGGGATTTGGACTCCACTGGGTTGAAGCTGAAATGAATCCAGGGGAACAGATCCGCAATACTCTTCAGGATCCACTTGCTCCCTGGGGGAGATGTTATTGTCAAAGCCAGATCATCCCTCAAAGGCCCTAATCAGTGGCCCTCATCACCAGAGTTGGTGAGGACCCTCTAGACTAAACCTCAGCAGGCTTCACAGACTTGGTCCTGGGGTGAGTATTCTTTGGTTTGTTTGAATGGAATCCTCTATGTAAATAAATGCATATCATTTAATATCTGAGCTGTGTAAAGTTGGGGTGAGCATTGAGCTAAACGCCTTTAAAACTGAGCACTCTGTCTCTGAATGAAATCGCCCATAAATGTCATATTTTACTTATGTGTTTATGTGTGTTCATTTCTAGCCCTGATTCCTTAAATTAATTATTTATCACTATCTAGTTATTTTGCTTTGTTATATTGTAATACGTGTAATATGTTGTGTCTGCAGTACATTCTGACCTAAATGCATCCCATTTCCCATATTCAACCTTTCCCAGTATGACATTATAAACCAAGATCACTCATGCACTATGTGTCACACCAGGGATAAGTGGAGATGGGTATAATGAGCTGGTGTACTGCAGACTCCAATATAATGCAGGTGACATAACACAGCGACGCAAAACAAAATATAAGAACCCTCAGAAACATGCTGTACCAATGTGACTTCACACAGAACAAAGATAAACCAGAGCTTAACAGTCCTGTAAGAATGAATGAATTAAGGAACAGGAGTGCGTGAGCCTATATGCTAGTGAATCAGATCGTCTGAGTATTGAGGTGTGATCACGGGTGTGCGTGAATAAGATTGTGGTAGATCTGACATGCCACTCTTGTCTACTGAAGATATTTATAAGCACTCCCAAGAGCAAGTTGCTAAGAACTCTCTGGTCATCTAATTTGTGCACATTCTGTTTAATGAAGTATGATTTTAATTGTCTCTGAACAGCAAGGCTTGTTTTAATTTCGTCCTTCAGCCGCATTCCTGCTCCCTTATTCATTTTAGGTCATTGAGACAAATTAACTGCTGGGAAATCACTCTAATAAAAGAAAGACTTGAGGAATATTAAATTATACTTTGCTAGCATTATTAACTTTTCAGCTGAAACCAGTACAATGTACCACTGGTTTATTGCTTATATAAAACATCTTATAAGTCCGCTTAATGAAACATGTAAATGATAATTATAATTATATTATAATTATATTATTTATAATTATAAATATGTCTTGTGGGCAATATATTATTCCAAAAAATTCTAAAGGAAAATGTCAGACTAACCCTCTTTGAACAGAATCTCAAAAGAAAGTAGGTCATGCAGCAAAACAACAACCCTTAAGCACACTTGTCGTTTTACCAAAAAATTATGAAAACCCAAAGATAATATTTTGGATCAGCCAAGTCAGAGACTCAAGTCCAGACCTTAATCCAGAGGAAGGAGTTCATGTGAGGAAACCAACTAACATCCCAGTGTACAGAGAAACACTCGCCAGCACCAGTGTTCCCCAGTTCAATTTATGTCTCAGGCTCCATATGTGTGGAGTTTGTATTCTGTTTCCATGGCTCAATTGCTTTCCCCAAGGTACTTCAGTTTTATTCCACATGAAAATGAAAAAAATGAATGATTACAAAATGAAAGATAAGATAAGAAATTATTTGTGGCCCTGTTTCTTTGTCGGTGAGTGAATGGGATATTTCATTCTCTTAAGATTCACTTGAAAATGTCCCAAACTGTACAGTATACTCTACATAACAGGAAATGAAATACAAACTCTGGAAATGTTTGTGCTTAGTTTCTATAAAAACAGTTCTGTTTTCTATGATCTAGGATTGTAGTATAGTCATTCATGTTTTGGGTGGTTAAGAGTGTAATCATACCTAATGTAGACTTGCCTTTTAATTTCCCCTCCAAAGCAAAAGTATGAAGACAAATAGAGAAATATAATAAATAAAGTGATGCAACTGTTGCCATTCTCTACTGCAATCCATCCTATTGGTAGTAAGAATGTTGGGGGTATGTTGGGCACACAGCTGTGCCTTACCTGTAACGCCAGTGCTTGGTTCATCGTCACTTGGCCACTCATGCACCAGACCCACCAAACGTACAATTTGTAAATAAACTGCACTAACTTTAGCTCAAAAACCCCCTAGCCTTTGTCTTAGTCTGCCATAACAAAAGATAAATATGAATATCTTTAAATCCTTCTTTGGATCAAACTGACTTGCTACTGAATAAATTAACAGCAGCATGGGTTCTCTTCTCTTATGACTACGAATGCATATTAGTGGCTCTAATACAATATCTAGCTTAAGCCAGGAATACTTTATCTATATTATTCTGAATAACTGACCAGTATACTTCTTTATCATACTGCAAATTTATCATCACTGTAAGGTTTACCAGGTGTTGCTTGATAGACAATACAATGAAACATCACTTATATTAAATAGTTCCTCACAGAATATGTTTAATATATGTAAACAGAAGTCTTTCAACCCCCCTTTATTTTATTTTGGCTTACAGACATGTCACAGACATTAAAAATTCAAAAGAACTTTTCTTTCACATCTTGTACCTCCCACTCCTTTTGCATTCTCATTATTGTTATATTATTATTATAATTTTTATTGCTGTTATAATTATTACTGTTATTATTGTACACTTATACACTTTGTGCAGGTTTGTATGTTCATCGACAGGAATACATTGTTTTAAATATTTTTAAAATATTTATTTTTTCTTTCTGATGTTCTAATTTGAAAATAGAGACAATTTTTTTACTTGACAATGTTTTGTTATTTATGCTATTCAAGGCAGTTTTCATTCTTGTTCTCAATTTGTAGATCTGCCTCGGTAATAGACAGTTATAGACGGTAATAGTAATAGACGGTTATTATAAAAAGAATTTAAAAAAACCTTCAGGCTAAAGGCTCACAGATGGTCATATTTATAATATAAATAATATACTTCTCCTTGCTAACAGTTTTAGTGACATCAATGATGATGCTGTCATGGGGACCATGTCTTAATAGTTTTGTACAGCATCTTTGAAGTAGTGATGCTGCAGTAATCTGCCTAAATTAGAAAAGACTGACAGACTTCCTGAATGCCCTTCATTCAGGATAAACAAAAAGATCAATACAGGTGAATAATTACACCAAACACTAACAGTTAAAGGTGTGGGGATTGCATGAATACTGTTGGAGCTATTGCAGAGGAATACCTAAAGAATAGGTGTTTTGCCATTCTGGGATTTAGGACCCTATTTTGTAGTTTGTATTGCAAAATGTTGTTTCTATGTTTAAGAAATGTAAATCCGTATCAAAACACACTTGCCATTGATTAACTGTCAGATTTGACTTGGTTGAGCAAAACAGTTCCATGCATTGATACTAAATCAGTCCAAGCATCTTGGTTCTGAACAGAAGGTTCCTTTACTTCCAGAAGCTTGTTTACTTGTGAAGAGAACATGCTCTTTGGTTGTGAGGATTGAAGAGAACACTTTTTATCTGTAACTTCTGTCTTGGAAGGATAGCGAGGTAATTGCATGCAACACTGCACTGTGAGGCACTAAGCAGGTCTCTGGCTATTTCAGCCATCTCTGAGGGCATCAGGGAGAGAGAACGTGATTCAGGACTACACATACCAGTAAACAGTAGGTACATGGAAGAAAAGGACAGAGAAGGAGGTGAAAATGATGTCTATCAGTGACACAGAAATCAGCCTTAGGAAAAAAGATCAGCAGCACTGACACTCAGGAGGACAGAGGCAATTATAAAGACCACAAACAAAAGCTCTATCACTGCAAAAAACACATTATGGACGAAACACATTTTATTTCCAGAGCTTTGTGTCGAATGTGAAGTACCAAATGTACTATATTACCTTCTGAAGTACTGATGCACTATATTTACCATTTATTGTCAGTAACTGTTATTTCATTTTTTACATGCAACGTTTAGGGTGCCTAGATACGAGATACAATCTCAAAGTAATAACAGATAATGTGGTGAAATAGTGTAGTCTCTCACCAGTGATAGTCTTAAGTGTTTGAACATTCATTTACATTTAGATTTACATTTACATTTACAGCATTTAGCAGACGCCCTTATCCAGAGCGACTTACAATTATCAGTTTAATACAGTCTTACAGTCCAAGCAATTGTGGGTTAAGGGTCTTGCTCAGGGACTTAACTGTGGCAGAGGTGGGATTTGAACCCTGGACCTTCAGGTCTAGAGTCCAGTACCTTAACCACTAGGCTACCATAGTCCCATTCAAACAAAAAGTAGAGTCCAGAAAATTGCAGATGGAAGTGAAGATGGGATGTGAATGATGGGAACATGGAGCAGGTAAATGTTACAGGCAGTGCTGTAGTGAGTCTAAATTAGGGTTTCTCAGCCTGCAATCTGCATTTAACACATTATTAACTATTGCGTCTATGTAGTTGCAGAGATGTGCCTTTGGACATTATTAAAGCCCAGATAAAAAATCTTTTGTGAGGTTGTGTACAGGTTGCAGATCAAATGTGGACATAAATTCATGACAGTGAGCGGATTAGGCTGTGGTAACACTGGAACAGCCTTTGGTCATAAATGGCATGGTTGTTGATAGTGGTGCTCTAAACAATCAGTCACCAATCATTATTGGCCGATTTCCATGACATAGCATGTGATTGGAATATGCTGATCAATACCTTTCATTGCTGATCACAAAGACCGATCACCTGTACTTTGCAGCCCGCAGAGGCCCTGTGTGCAGTGTTGTGTCCCCGCCCCCTATGTTTTGCGGCAAATCATAAACAAACATGTCTGGCGTGTGGAACTTTTTTTTTACGATTTATTAGAGTGATAGTAAAGTTTGCATCCTGCAAACACATGCAACGAAAAAATACCTTATGGCAGGAAGTACATTAAAATGCTTAAAACACAACTAATTTAGTACATAATTTAAAGAACAAACACTTAAGTATGGTGAGTTTTCGAGGCTCACTGCAGAGAATTAAAAAAAGGCACCCGTCTAAAATAATTTTATGTTCCTTCCATATCACATAGCCAGTTGCGCTCATCGCTACATTGAAAAATTTAAGGCCATTCAATGTGATTGGTATCAGTGATCGTTATCAGAATCGGCAGCATAAAACATGATCAGAGCATCCCTAGTTGTTGGGTGTTAATTTGAATGGTTAGTGTATTTTAGAAACCACTGATATACTGGGATTTTTTCTCTGGATGAAAATGCGTCGGCAGTTCTCTGCATGAAAATAAATTGTTGATGTCAGAGGTCAGAGGACAATGTCCACACTGGTTCGAACTGAAGGGCAACAGTAACTTAAATAACCACTTGTTACAACCAAAGTATGCAGAAGGTCATCTTTTAATGTGCAAGAGTAGATGGGCTAGAGCAGCAAGTCAAAATCGAATTGATTTATATTGCACTTTTTACAATGGCGCATCCTCTGAAAGCAGCTTTACAATATTATATTATTTTAAAAGGCCAATCCCAAACTGAGCAAGCCTAGGGTGACAGTGGAAAGAAAAAACTCCCTGAATATAAAAGGAAGAAACCTTGGAAGGATCAAAACTCCAAAAGAGACCCATTCTTCATGGGTGGCCTAGATGTTAATTGAAATAATTAAGTTGTAGTAATAGTAAAATTAAGTAAATAATAAAATTTAAATACATAATAAATCTAAATTAGTAATCAAATTAAAAATAAATAACAAAATAATAAAATTTTAAATTTAAGATAATGAGGCATCAGTGGTAAGATATTGGAGGCACATCGTCTCCTAATAACTAAATGATGGAAGGAGTTACTGCACTCTGGTGTGGCCTGGGCATGGTGGGACTGGTTTTTATTTATGAAGACCAGTAGAGTGATGCTAAGGTGGAGGAACATCTAAGT
>JAUZSU010024941.1:0-22255 GCA_034780255.1 Parotocinclus maculicauda | reverse complement strand
AGTCTTTTCAACGTGGTAAGATTTATGGTTTATTAATTCAAGAATGGTATCGGATTGGTATCGGGTATCGGCCGATAGGCAAAGTTTATATATCGGTATCGGAACTGAAAAAGTTGGATCGGTACATCCCTAGTTATAACTCTCCTGTTGAGAGTTTTGGCTAGTGGTCTTTTTACAGCTCAGCAGTCAGGGCACCAGATACCTTCAACCAGCCCTGAGACTATCACTGCGGTGCTCTGAATGGTTATTGCCCCTGCTTTAACACCGCTCAACACTGTCACACAACAGAGCCTATCCTGGAACAGGCCAATGTAGGTGGACCCAAACAATTCCTGTTCAGTGGAGGTTTTGCATAACAACAGATGGGCTCCAGTCAATAGTTTGCACCTTACCGTGCACTTATATGGTAGATAAACCTGATATAATGGTCAGTGAGTGTAGGTACAAGCTGTGTGTGGCTAATAACCTGGAAAACTAGGGCATCATATAAATATGAGAGTCATTACTGAGTTGTGTGACTGTTTATCTGTTCCGGCACTTTCCACAGTCTATAAATACACTTAGGACACACTGACTGGAGAAAGTGCTGCTCAGTGCAAATGTGTCCTGCCGTCTGTCCCTCATGTCCTCTTTCATGTCCATGTTTCCATTAAGGTGTGTGATGCCCATAAAAGCACTGACCATAAAATTGGACGGCTGCTGTCACACCGTGTTTCCTCTGAGGTCCTCAGATGCTATGATGTCCTGCACTCTAAGTGCTGTTTCCCCATGCAGGATATTACACTGTTATATTCCTTTTGGCTTATTGATAAACAGCATGAAAGAGCAGTTCAAAATGAACGTGAACCTTTCTTTGACAAATACAGAAAGACACTTTATTTCACCACAGCTGTGTAAAGTTTTGACTTGCAAAGCAATGAATTGAAAAGAGCAGACTGTGTTGATGTATGACTCAATTATTACACACCCAAAAACCAAAAACAGACCAATACCCAGTATATACCCAATATACCAATGATGAGATTCTTGCTTTTTTTTGCTTTCCTTTGTTTCCTTACTTTCCACCCTTCTTCCTTCCCCTCTTTCTTCTCTTATTCCTTCTTTCCTCCCACCCATCCTTCCTATTTTACGCCCTTTTCTTATTCTCGCTTCCCTTTTTTTCCTCCTTTCCCCATTTTCTTCCTTTTTGTTTCTTCATTCCTTCCATTCTTGATTCCCTTTTTCCTTTTCTTCTTTCTTCAATTCTTAATTGATTTCTTCGTATCTTCCTTTCTTCTTATCCATATCTTCCTTATCCATTTCCTTCCTTTCTTTCTCTGTCCTCCCTCCCTTCCTTCCTTCCTTTCTTCCTTCCTTCACGTCTGGCTAGCAGAGCTGTCAGGGTTACTGTTGTAACAGACACGCATTTGGTGCAAATACTTTTACCAGTCTGAAATGTTAAGGTTAAGCATCTTTAATAATGACTTTAAATAACAGTTATTTCAGTTTTCTTAGCAACAAGAAACCCCAAAAAATGTTGATCCTATACTCCCTTATTATTCTATTATTTTTGTTCTATTGCACACGGTATCATAACCTAATCATGTTCTATTCAAGAAGGAGTTTCTTATCTGCAGCCTCTTTGTGTAGATCCTCAGGATCAGAAGTGGCCTCTGTTCTGGAGGCCTCAGTGACCTGCTACGGCTCGCTGAGCTGAAATCATTTAACCCCTCGTTTGTTCTCAGTGAGGCCAGAAGGGGGCAACAGATCTCGTGATGAACCTGTCAAATGCAGTTACTGCTCACCAAAAAAAAATCCCAAGAAATAAATCCACTCGGGTTTAGATTGTGGACGGAGGTGTCACATGATATTCTCACCCAGTCACTGATTACAAAGTGTGATGTTCCAGGTCTGAGAACACCAACAGAGAGAATACCCAAAGGACTAATGGCATCCCATAATGCACTGCCATAGGCCAGAGTGCTAAAATATTGAGATATATAAATGATTTAAGTCTAAAGCTAAGCAACACTAGTTCACTAATTCAAAGCCTGTGTAGTTTAGGATTCCCTCATGCTCAAAACAGAAGTTCACCGCCTGCTTCTGTAGGTTCAGCTGAAAATGTAAGTCTATATAATAAAACTAAAACCTGGACCTGTATAAATGTAATTACTGAGGCACCCGGGTGGTGCAGCAGGTAAATGTACCAACCCACTGCCACGTTGACCCGGGTTTGTGTCCTGGCAAAGCCTTTTTTGGATCTGCCTGCCTGGGGGTGGATAGGGGGTATTGAGTACTGCAATTGTGACCCTTGCTAGCTTTGCGATGGGCCATATAGGACATGCTTTAACCTCCACCCTGTGTCCATGTGTTCCCCAGGCAGAGGTGATGACACCTTCTTACCCTGACCAGGAAAAGTGGAAATAAATATAAACGAAGTAAATATACATATGAACTGGGGCAGCACAGTGGCACAGTGGTCAGTGCTGTAATGGAGTTTGAGTGTTTACCTTGTGTCTGCCTTGCTTTTCTATGGGTACTGTGGGTTTCTCCCAAACCCCAAAGACATGCATTGGTGCACTGGATCAAATCTCTAAAGTGTCATGGTGTGTGTGTGGGGGGGTTGGGTCTGGTCTTCTGCCCTGTGTTGCCAGATGGCCTGTGTTAAGTAGGTATGAATGAATGAATGAATGAATGAAGAAAAATAAATACATAAAATGACTTACTAAAATATTATTAGAGTGAGATAGTGGAGATCCATACCCACGTAATCCAGATAACTGTAACAGAGGGGCTGAAGCCTAACTGGCAACCACATCTGGACAGGGCACCGGTCTGTGCAAGGTGAAAACACACATTTAATCAATCACACTATAGGACATTTTAGAGATATAAATTGGATTAACACATGTCACTGGAATGAGCGAGTATACCAGAGTAAACGGAGTAACACTAGCATAAACAGGAAGAACATGCAAACTCAACTCAGGCAGCAGCAGCCAGACTAGTCCAGGATTTTGAGCAGGGTCCCTGGAGCTGTGGCACCACAATGCCAAAGTGCAAGAGTGATCAGAAAAATCTACACCCTTCCGATCCCAGGACTATTAAACAACAACAACAACAGCGACCCCTGATGGCTTTTTGATATGCTGGTATCTCATCCAGAGCACGATTATACCTGGGAACCGGATAAGCAGCAGACCTTCAGCTCCCTAACTTCAGAAACTTGGGGTCAAAATGTGATTAGGAGAACCCATCCCAGATGACATGTTTAGTGTCTTTTGGGTAATAATAATAAGAGCTATAAATTAAATGATTTTTATTTTTTTGTTGTTGTTGCTAATGTAGTGGTTGATGACAATTTTAACTGATGCGGTTTGTTGTACTGTTTTAAATGGATTGTATTGTTTAACGCACAATAATTTCTATTGTAGATACAAGCTTTTAGGGCAGACTTTTTTATTGCTTGTTTTGCGGATCTGTCGACGATCATATCTGAAAATACAAAATATATATATATATATATATTTTTTTTTTTGGTATTTCTTGGATTCGCCGCAGCACTAATAGTTAAATTTTTTATTAATAATTTTTTTTAGCTTTTTCCGCCCTTCGGTGGAGAGCCCACGGTTTTCTTCTGTTCATTTCTTTTTTTTCCAGATTCACTTGAATTTAATTGTAGGTCAAATAAATTTTATTTTCAAATAAAAATGTATTTTTATTTCTTCCTCCTTCCTTGTATTAATTCCACATAATCCTCGAGAAATTAAACAGTGCTGAAAAATAAAGATTTATTTTTATTTTTTTTCCTCCCTTCTCAGTAAATTCTTAAGTTGGAACATCCGAGGAAAAAGCAATTAAAAAAGTCCGGCCTCATTTTATATGTATTTTCATAATATATTTTGTAATATCGTTACACTCCACCTTTAAACGTGTTTTTTTCTCACAAGCGGTAAGATTAACTGTACAAATATGTTAAGTACCCCACACTCCATAAAAAGCCTGAGGGTAAAACCACGAGTCACAAGTTCCACCCCTCCGCCCAGGTAAGTGTGACGTCACTAGAGGCAGGTTCTTCAACCACAAAATCACGACGCGGAGAAAAACCCCGGGAAGTCCCACCTTTGCGCGCATCTGATTGGGTAGCTTGCTGTTTAGGTTACGCTCTGATTGGCCGAGAGCTCTGTCTGTCCTGTGATGGGCTGGTCTTGTGGGTTTAAGGCGTCAGGTGAAAATCGCAGTTTGTTCCTTGAGGAGTAAAAGTGCTGGTGTTTTGATCGAGAGCGACTGTACCTGCTGTGGAGTTTCTTTTTTTATTTTTAAACAACTACAGAATAACGTGTGTTCAACTACAGAGCGAAAATGAAGAGTTTGAAGTACAGGCTGAAGAAGCATGAAGTTACCATCACTGTGAGTACAGACTTCAGAAAAACCGCTGCTGGTTCCCTGATGCGCGCCGGGTTCGAGCTGAGCTGCTGTGCGGGGTCTGGGGTCTGGGGTCTGGGGTTTGGGGTTTGGGGTTTATGGGATCATTGGTTTGAAGGTTTTTGAGTTTTTTGGTTAGAACACGTTGCAGCAGGAGCGAATGTGATGATTTTCTTCATTTGCTTTTAAGAAGTTTAAAGTATTTTAAAGTGACGCACCTGTTTTAGCTCTATCTCTGTCTGCTCATCTTTAGTTTGTGTTAAAATGTCCATATCAGTTTTTATACGTTGTATTTTACTGTATTTTATATTTACAGTATTTAGCAGACTTACAGAGCGACTTTAAGTGACAAAAGTGCTTTAAGACATCAGTAACATAATCTATTCCTAATAATCAGGAATCTGAACAAGAATACACTCCTAAAACTGTTAAGGTTGTTGTTCTTTTATTTATTTATTTATTTATTTTTGCCTTTCAGAGGTTTCTTGTCACGAAAGTTTATTTAGCTGTCATGATTTAGTATCAGAATTAATTTACTTTTTTAAAGTGGCGCTTAAACTTTCTTGTTCACAAAAAAAGTGGATTTGAGGTCTACACCCAAATTTCCACACACACACACACACACACACACACACACTCACACAGTTCCTGTGCTTTTGATTGATGTGTTTGGTTTCTCCAGTATTATTGGGTTAAAGTAATGTCAGTAATAGACTAATGTTTTTGAATTGTATTTATGCACACAAGCTTGCTGATGGAGTTTTTGTTTAATGTTTTTATTTTTATTTAAAGATTAAGATCAAGAAAAGTTGTGTATTAGTAACAGATCATTTTTGGTAGTTTCCTTAAAACCAGCCAATATGTTTTCCTTTTGTTTTAATCAGCTTCACATTTCTAGAAGAAGCTCTAGTCTTTTTATACATGTTTAGATTTTTTCCCAAAGTTTACATGATCTCAAACACTTATTTCATAGGTTTGATTTGGTTGGACAACTCCTTCTCTCACTTTCCTTTTTTTGTAGTGCTTTTGGGTGTTTGGAAATGTAAAATTTGTAAAAGATTTGTTAATTGTTGTTGTGGCAGGAGCAAGGTTAGTCTGTATTAGCGCATTCATACTGGGACAGTTTAGATCAACCAGTTAAACTAGTGCATGTTTTTGATATGGGAGAGGAAATCAGAGTACTGGTAACCTCACATGCGCCACAATTCTGCCCCAGGACTTTGCTGGTCAAATGTGCTTGGGCACGGTACAGATCTCTGTCTGGCCTAGAGACGATGGGCTTGGAAATAACCAGCAACGTTTTTACTTTTAATATTTGATATTAAACTGGTACATTATATCATGTGAGGTGCATTTACTTACATGTGTCCTGGGTTTGGTCCATGTGAACAAACCATTTTTTTAAGGTGCAGCATTTCTTATTGGCTTTAGTAAATAAGTAAGTTTAAGTTGCTGTTGGTCTTTCTTGACTCAACAATGAGCGAGGTTCAAAAGCTTCATGTTGTGAGAACTGTTCTCTCATCACTCATCACAAGATGCCACCAACTGGAAAAACTTATTAGCAGAAACTGTTAGCGATTAAAGATGCATCATAATTAAATACACAATGTATGCATTTAGTTTTCTGGCATCGTAACCAGTTGTATCAGTCACTTACAAGTGATGCCGACATTCAGGTTGGTTTAGAAACTCGCTCGTTCTGCTAGGGAAATGGGTTCATTTTACTGAAGAAATAAAATTGGGTATATTGGGTGAACAAATATAGTCAGTTGTATTTACTTAATAAAATAATGTCTCATGTCTTCATGTCTCACCTCGTTTCAAAGCTCATAAAGCTACCTTCATATTATTGCTTTTCAGTCTTTCTAAGTCAATCAAGCCCTAATTGTGAGATCTTTCTGAAAAGTTTGTTTAGTCTGTTAAGAAAACAACTGGATGTGTTAAAAAACCACCAGACTCGTCTTCCTAGAAATTCTCTGTGAAGGATCATCATTTCTTAATATACATGTAG
Source organism: Parotocinclus maculicauda (assembly GCA_034780255.1). Classification (NCBI taxonomy): domain Eukaryota; kingdom Metazoa; phylum Chordata; class Actinopteri; order Siluriformes; family Loricariidae; genus Parotocinclus; species Parotocinclus maculicauda. Next base: position 15,840 of record JAUZSU010024941.1, on the reverse strand, counting down.
AACCAGTTGTTCCACTCCTGTGAACACAGCTGAATAATAAACACGCTAGTGGCAGAGAAGCGCCCGACGACCGTATTTAAGACTCGACCTGCTTGAGGTCCTCTCACCCCTCTTGAATTTACATGTGAAAGAAAGCCGATGGTGATCTTTGTGTCATGGGACTGAAGGCCACTTTACTGAAAGGCCCTTTGTCAGGGTTTTTCAATGGGAGAGAAAAGCTCTTCCAAGCCCTTTGGATTCCTTGCTGTGGGTGTGTGGTGTCTATTGCCTGCTTTACTTCAACCTTCCTGCCAAGATTTATCCCGCAATTTTAAACAAATTTCTTTGGAATGCTTTGAATTTCTTCTTGTTTTAATGTATCAACATTTGTCTCCTTTAATATACAAGAGAAGTGAGGCTAACACACAGTCTCTCGTTTTGTTTTTCTAAGGGTGAGGAACTTGCTCAACACACCAAAAAATGTTTAGAGATTTCAGTGATTAAACCATTTTAAAAGACAAAGTAGATCAGAAGGTTCTGCTACGGTTTAATGCGAAAACAGAACTTTATTTTGCTTTACTCTTCTGTGAAATGTCAGAACTCATTCCAGGGATTATTCTGAAACGCTAAAACCTTTGTCGGGTGGTCACAGCTCTAGCTTCCCCAGTTTAATCCAGACCCCAAACCCCATCTGTGTGGAGTTTGCGTGTTCTATCTGGGTACTCTGGTTCCTCCCACAGTCCAAATATACTGCTCACAAAAAATAAGGAAATATCCCCTAAGTTTTGTGAGCAGTGTACATTCTATAGATTAACTGATTGTTATATTGGCCCGAACTGAGTATGTTTGACTTGTTTCGTTGTGACCTTGTCAGTCATTAAATAGCAATTAGTGCTGAAAAAGATGTTGAATCAATCAAATAAGCCAACCCTGGTGCAAACAGGCGTGAGGTTTGTGTGATAAGTCAACATTACGACCACCAACAGAGCTCTTTTTGAGAAACTAAAATGAACATCCAGCTGTGCCTGCTTGCATCTGTACTACACTTGTGGTGAGACACAGGACTGGATTACGTGCTGTAGTTGCAGGAAAATGGGAACCATTGGAATTTACTGGGGTCTTTGTAAAAATACACTGGTCTTTTATTCTTCCTTTTGTAACATTACATGATTGAAGTTAGATTTAGCAGATGTTTGTAACTAGGGTTAAATGCACTTGAATTGTAGGAACATTTTCTTAAATACGTTGTGTTGCTATATTGTGCCATTTTAGCACAGTGATGTTGTTACACTCCTACATCTTACCAAAGTGAAAGGGCCCAACAGTGGCCTTGCTTGGAGCTGAACCCTTAATTTATTGATCAGCAGTCCAGTGGTGATTTACTGCTGAATCACTACTGCCTAATTTCAAGTCTGTGAACAAGCCAATCTGATCATGAAATGCATCCAAGTAGATTTTCAAAATAGTTTTGTTATTGTTTGTTATGGTTTTGTATATGGTGTATTGTATGCAAGCAACCATTTTGATTATTGAAATGAATAATTTATTATGGCTTATGAATCGCTCAGTTGCCAATTAACTCTTGCATCTGTATAAGAATACCTCATTCAAAATTCACTGTATTAATGCTCCTTCCTGCTAATACAAATCATAAATATAATTCCAGTATCATTTTCCTGTCGAAATGTAAAAGCCTTGCTGTGCAAAAATAGCAGCGATAAAATTTAACAAAAGCAACTCAATATCTCCAGCCATAAATGTTAGGTCCATACAAAAATGTTTGTGGTGAATGTTTGTGTTCTCTATGAACAGATCCGTTTGAATGGTTTAGGGTATCCATTCATCCAGCTATTCTGTACGGTCGTGGGGAGCTACCTCGTGAAGCGGTTTTCAATTGTTCATAAATGTGGGCAGAGAAACCCGAAGACAACAGAAAACCGTTACAAACATTTCCTACATTCCCTCGAATTTGAACGTACTTGATGCAATGCTTAAAACTGTAAATGTTCTTTAGCTGGAGAATTAAGGAATAATTGGGAATAATGGTTACAAGTGCTTCCATCCCAGTAACGTTGATGATTCGAAAGAGCAAGCATTTCGAAAGACAAAATGTTACAGCTCGTACCATAAAGTAGTAATCTTTTAGTAGAACTAACTTACCAAGATGAATCGTCTTCCCTGAGCGAGCTGACGTCTCTGCTCTTCAGATGCTTTGACATGGAGGATGTGCTTCCATACCAATGATTGTGCGATTTACAAATGTAGGTGGCATTTACTGAGTTAACATGAAATGCTCCCACAATTTTGAGGATTTTATTTTGAAGGATGCTTTCACTATTCCTAGCATTCCTATTGAGAGCGACTAATCGGCTAGTACTTTAGTTGTTGCACCCCTGGTTTTTATAGATGTACGATTAAAGGTGCGTGTCTGTATTTGAGCGTACAAAAGGCACATTTTGAAGTTTGCTTAATTTTGTAGTGTATATAAATTGGAAATGGCAGACCTGGAATGTCATTAATCCCACAGCTGAGTAGAAGGTATGGATGAAATCTCCAGCATGCGATTGTGGCAGATTATGATCCCTAAATGTTGTTTGCATGTGAATGTGTAATCAGTGTTGGCAGAGATTGTTTTGTTGAGCTCTGTAAGCCTTTGTGTGATCTTCAAGGCCTTTAACAATCCCCATCGAGTCTTCGAACAGGTAGTTTTTTTTCCTTTCTTAGTTGCTGTAAGTAACTGTCACAAAACATGTTTGAAATGTACATGGTATTTATGATATTCATAACTGCATCACAATTAATTGAATGGTTTTTAATGGTTGTTTTATTCTATCTACCATCAATCTGAAATCTTGAGAGATTGAGAGAGAATTACGTAAACAGTTTTCTGTTCACAGAAAACAATACAAATCAGCGTCTGTATTATGTTCTGTATGCTCGCCACGATTTCACCAGGTTGGCAAAGTTACTGCAAAAGACGCATGGTTTTTTTTTTTGTTGTTGTTTTTTTTGCTAAAACACTGCCGTACACACACTGCACGGTTTCTACTCCCAACGCTATGGCTATGGCTGTGTCTGTGTGCAACCAAACAATTACTTAATTATCAGATCAGTAGCTCAATCCCAATTGAAAGCGTTCATTTATTATGTATATAGGAGCATTGGGAAAACCGAGGCCAATTCGAATGAAAATCTGATCTGAATGAATGAGGTAGTTATTCACATAAATAATTAAATACAATAACAACAGCCATGCAAACTTCTGTATCTGATTTCACTGGCGGTCAGAACTGCGTGAGTATAAGTATAATAGGCTGATACTCTGAAAATAGTGGAGAAATTATAGAGACTTGCAGCTCAAACTGGGACTACTGCGTGCCTAAAAAACAAAGGGATGCTATGAGAACATTCAGCGAGGGCGAGGCCGTTTATGACACGATAAACCTTGTTTCCATTATTTAAACTTGCTGCTCTTTTTTCAGTGGAAACAAGCTATATGCCTTAAACTTTAAGAAGACTTAAAATATTTCAGACTGAAGCAGCAAAGTTCAAAACGGTGATCTGCTTAAAGTATTTGCCTAAGTATTTAAGCAAATGAAGGACAGGGGGTTTTCATTATAATTTGTGTAAGTGTTGCATGGTGTGAATTCAAACTTCTCTTGTTTAATTTGTATATTAAATGTAAATTTGTACACATTAATTCTCATCTGTCTCTGTATTCAGACCGTCCATTGCTCTCTGGTCAGTTGTTTTGTCTGACTGTCTGTTGCGCTCTCGTGGGTCTATTCATCTTTTGGTTCAGTCGTGCTGTCAGTCTCTTTCTCCATCAGCAACACTGTGTAAAAACCTTAGACTCCCATTAAATGTGTTGGTTTGGCAATGGTATAATCAACATATACACAGCTTACAAAAATTAGGCAATATACATCCAGACCATAATATTATAGAGGCAGTATGTGACCACCTCAACTGAGACACCTTAAATCTAAAGAAGAACCAGTGCTGACAGAAACCTGGTATAAAAAACAGAAAACTTCTGGACAGTCTCTTTAAAAGACATCAGTATGGGCTTTGTGCCAATGGAGGTCACGCTTAATACAGATTTTTTTTCTCTGTAAAAGCAATTGAGTTTTGAAAATGTTATTTTTAATTTTGTGTACATACTCCCTGTATTTTCGGTTTGTCATCTTGAGACTGAGAAATAATTGTAGATGATCATGATACCTAAAACTAGAGATGTTCTGAAGTATTAGTTTTGAAAAGCTGGTAGGGTGATTTGAATATTTAGGTAGGATGTAGGAATTGGCACACCCTGTAGTCCTGCTGTCCAATACCTGAAACAGGTGGTAAGGAGTCTCCACGCCCAGCTGGACTAGATGAAACTACTATGACTGTGCAGTGCTTAATGATAAGCCTCATAATGGAGTTAGAGCTCACACCCTCTCTCTTCAGAATCCACGTTTTCCACGCTCCATTAACTCCCTGTATGTGGAACACTTCCTTAGTGCCACTCTAATGAAAATCATTCACATTCACAGCAAGCATTACAGGAATTTTCTGTCTTTAGACCCTGTCCGGATCTCGTACGTCTTCTCAGGCTTCGTTGATCTGGCACTGAGATATAACCATAATGTTTTCAGGCTATTAGAAGAGGGTTTGAGAGTTGGGTTTAATCCACTCCGATGCCTGAAAGCAGTTTAGATCAAGGCATATTTCTTATGAAAGATGGCAGGCTTGTTTCAGCATGAAACTGCGTCTCAAAGAATAGGCCAGAAACACACCATTAAGGAAATAGTCCAGTATTTTTCAGCTCTAATTCTGCAGAAATGTATTGTTAGTGGTAATCACAGTCATTTGACCTTGCCATTTTGCAAGTACCCTTATTCAGAGCACCATACTATTGATTTGAGGAGCTGAGGGTCAAGGGTTTTGTAGGCGGTGGAGCTGAGATTTAAAATCTCTTAGAACTTGATCACTAAACCACTACTCATATAAGACTGTGCTGCAGAATTCAATATGAATATTAATTCATATCCCATATTAATGCCAAAACTACTGTGTGTGTTCACCTCTTCTAATTAGTGGCTTGTGCCTATTGGAAGTGTTTGGTTTGATGCATCTGTTAGCAGTGGATGAAATAGACATTAGGCATTAGCGGTAAATTGCTCATATTAACAAATAACTAACATACTGTGACTTTCAATATGTTACAGACATAAGTTACCACCTTTCCAACAAGATCAATAACTAAAGGTGCTGTTATTGTGATTGTACATTACTGTGCAAATGTCTTTCTATAGCCATTCTATGCTTTTTTTTTTTACGGTTTAGTTCTCGCTGTACTTTGTAGTGCTGTAATTACAGACTGTAGTCCATCTGTTTCTCTATATACACTGTTTGTGTGTTGTTCTGGTACGAGTGGATCAGACACAGCAGTGCTGCTGGATTTTTAAACACTTTATAGAGTTTCATTATAAAATTACTACATGCAGTAACAACTAAAACGTAATAAAGAATAAGCAGAATATAAATGGAAAAAGTATGCAATGCTTTTGCACAGTATTGTTGGAATCTTTAGGAGCAGATACGGCTCTGCAGTGAACTGCTTAAAAAAATTGAAAGTGGCGCTTGGTTGTCCACAGCTTTTACATACCCTAAGTAGAGGTTGTGTATTTTAAGCTTTTCAAATGCTTCTATGATTCATGCGACAGGGAGACAGTTCGGTACATTACAGTCACGGTTGAATTAGAGACTGTCATGTTGACTCTTTAATTCGTGATATTTTCAAATCGAAAGTTCTGACAAATGGTTTGCACAAAGTGCTGTGAATTGTGGTAAATTGGATTGTAATAAAAGGTAAATGTGATGGCCCAGTTAAGACTAAAATAGCTACTTGGCAGTATTTGATTTTTCTCTGAGACATGGATGTTGGACCAACAAGATGATACAAACAGCTTGATTGCAGCTGTTGGAGCTTAAAGTTGTTTTTAGCAAATAAAGTAGGAGCATTTTTCTACCATATTGTTTTCAGATGTCAGAATGCAGATCCTGACTCACTAAACCTTTTTATATCTCCATTGTGATACCACTGAGTGAGCAAAATCCTGCTGTGTTTACATTTGTAATGTGTTGACTTGTACGTTATTGACTTGGAGTAACCTTAAGTGTTTTGCAACTCGAGTTATTTTTACTCTTAGGAGAGCTGATAAAGTTATGAATTATTAAGGCATGCATTGTTTGGTTCATCTGGTTTTATGACAGTTTCTTCCAGAGCCTGACATTTGGACTAAATGTGCTGCTAAATCCAATTCCTGTCACCTCACAATGAAAGGGGAGTGGAATAGATTAAACAAGTGCATTATCATTGATATTTTAATCATATTTATTAAATGTATTTTAAAATATAGATAAGTACTTTTGTGGTTAATACATCCCAGACTGCTTAATGTACAGACATCATTCAGACTCATAAATATTAGTAGCTTCTTGTATGCAATTTTCTTATGAATTTCTTTATTTTTTTACTCTTGAAATGACCTTTAACCTCATTTATACGCAGAGGTATGAAAAATGTAACTGATTGTTTAAAAATGGCACTGATATCTCATTCGTACTCTGTATTGGCAAATACCCAGAACATGGATCAGTGCAAATCTAATACTCATACTACATACTCTGTTCCGAATAGGATGTGGTTATCCCAAAAGATCAAAGAACACGGGGTCATATTCCACAGAAACATGGGGATTGGTATAATTTTAATTTGCGTCCACAACTTATGGCTTTAGAACACCATATCTCATCTGGGCTTTTAATTGTCCTGGTCAGTTTTATTGGGTGGATGATTTGAGTGCTTTCAGGAAAGCTGGATTGTAACTAGTGATAAGTCTTGCAGTTTCTAAAATGTATTTTCTGGTAATAACTAAGTGTTTCCAGTCTGCTTGAAGTTTTGCACGTTTCTGAAATACCTCAGTAAGAGTCTGCTGAGAGTATGGCTGCAACAACAAATCGATATAATCGATAAAAATCGATTATTAAACATGTTTATGTCACATGATTTATGTCTTACTCGCCTTCACATATCTGTCACCTACGGCGCTTCATCAACACTGGAAAAAAATAAATAAGAACGACTTGAATGGAGCGACACGAAAATTTCTAAATAAGTTTAACATTTGTAGAATGTAGTAACTTCTTAAAGAAGCATGATCGACACAGAGAAGAAGGTTCAGCTTAAATCTTTAAAAGTGTGTGAGCACGTCACGCTTCACACAACTAAAAAATGTGTAACATGCACGCTTTGCAAAGGGATTTAAATTGGCACGGGAGCAAACGGTGATGATACAGAACCTGAAACAGTAACATGTTGGAGTAAATGATGAGCATGAAGGGAGCAGAACAGCAGGTTAAGAGTCACAACAGTAGAGTTTGTTCTGTTTTGAAGTAAGGAAACGTAACGGTGAACTCACACTACGTGACCGTGGTATAACACGGTTAATGCTGTTTTTTACTTGTTAACTGGATAATAGCAGTGATGGAGTACGTGTGTTACTTTTAATTTAAGGGTAATTAGCTTAAGCAGTGTTTGTTCATTATAAATAAATATAACTTGTACACAGTTGTGGTAATTAATGATTAAGTTTAAATTTTCTGCCAAAGTATAAATGAAGACACTGCACTGTACACAGGCTACTCAAATTTGTGTAATTAGATATTTACACACTCTTACATATTGTGCCAATGTGTGCGTATCTCAGCTTTTGCATTTTTGCTACTTAAAAATATATTTTTTTAAATATCCGAATAATTTCCGATTATTAAAATAATGGTTAGGTGCAACCCTAGCTGAGAGTCTCTGTAGTTTCATCGCATCCTGGTATTCTTTGACATAAATCCTCTGAAGATGTTTAATTAAACTGGTTGTAATATGATGCTGGAGTAGATCCACCCAACGCTCGGCACGCTGGCTGCACACAGCTTACATGTAGCCTTTCTGCTGTTCTGCCTTTTCCAAACGGAAAAATCTCCACACAATCGATTTTTTCTTTTCTCTTTTCTGTAGCCAGCTAATTCTTGTTCACTCAGCCAAAGACTGAAGCTGCTGGGGGTTCAGGGTAAGCGCTGGAACTGGAATACAGGACAATGCTGCGTTTCATGTTAATTTACGGTGAAGTGCAAGCTGCGGACTGGAATATGGATCGGTAAGTGGGTCAGCTGCTTTTTGCTCGATATCCGATACGATAATTACGTCAATATAGCATCGGATCCGTCCCCATCTCTTACTGCCTAATCTCTAATCTTCTCTTTGAAAGCTCAGCCAGAGTCCTTCAGAACTGGAGTGATCTTAATCCATGCAAATGAAGTGATGTGTAGGCATACCCTGCAATTTCACAGACACGCATTGTTTGGGCAAACTATCAAGTGATCTACAGACAATCTAGAGTACAGTGGAACCTTCAGATTAAATTGGTTCCAGAATTATTTTTGTTTAAAGTCTGAATCAAATTTCTTCATAAGAAGTAATAGAAATACAATCTTGACCCCCAGATGATCGTTTATGTCTATATTTGTAATGTAATGAAGTTTAAAAGCATTGTTACGGCAATTATTTATTAATAATAATAATAATAATAATAATAATAATAATAATAATATACATTTTTGGCATGTCTTTTCACAAGGACAATAATATTCATATCCAATATCCATAATATGCCTATGGTTGGGCCCTTGTTCTTCTTCTACTTTGGGATATTATGGAGTTTGCTATTTCATACTGGTGCTTTATTAGACTGGATTATGTGCATCATAGAGTTGGAAGGTCGTACCGTTTAGGATGTTTAAAGTTGGAATTTGTTTGACGTCTGAATTGTTTGTGTGTGGAAGCGTTCTAATTCCGATTAAGATTTATAGATTTATTCCAGGCACTTGTTTGGATATTTACAGCTCTGTACCCCATCCCCACAGATGAGGCATGACTTCTGTTTTATTTGTGTGATTAGATGGTAGGTTGTGTACAGTGATCAGTATGAATTGTGCTGCTGTTAAAATCAGAAGGTTCATCCAGTTGGGCAGGGTTTAGTTTGTTATTCAAATTGTGTCTGTGGTTTGGATTTATTATATGGCACTACTTGGCTCATCTACAGTTTGTTCCAATGATAAGTACTGTAAAATGAGTAGTATATTTGCACTGTTGCAATATTGTATGAGACTCCATTTGTAACCACTTGATCTTGAAAAGATTTTGACTTTGTTTCCTACCTGGCTTTGTGTTTTTTTTTTACACGCTCCATTTATGAGCCCTGAGGCCCCAAAGTGCTCAAACTGCTAAAGTGGACAGAAGACTGTGGTAGCTTAAATAAACCTGTGGGATTACAGGCTGTGGGAGTGTGTGGAGGTAAAATCCTCTCGTAACCAGAGGGCTGAAATGCAGAACTCAATCACCAGCAACCTGCTGAGCTCATTAATTCCACAAAGCCCCTAAACTCCTTCAAAACAAAGACGCACTGCGTCAGCCATGCCATGTGATTCTCATATAGGGCTTTTTAAATATCAGCTCATCAGAGTATTAGCAATTCCAGTGTTTGCTTAACTGTACATAACGTTCATTTACATTTATGTTACTTAGCGGATGCCCTTATTCACTTCCATCGACTTCCAATTGACAGTTTTACAATCCAAGCAACAATTGGTTAAGGGCCTTGCTCAAAGACCCAACAGTGGCAGCTTGGCAGAGGTGGGATTTGAACCTTGTGCCTTTGAGTCCAGTGTCTTACCCACTAGGATACCACAGTCCCATGTTCATGGTGTCCAAAGTAAAAAACCATAGGATAAAAATACCAGAAGAATAAACAAAAGAATAAACAGAAACTGTGCGCCAAATGTTAAAAATGCCAATTAAATCCTGAGCTTTCTTGATCCAATAGGAACCAAGTCCCAGCTCTGACCTTACTAAAGATTAAGCACAACCACATAACTTTGCCATGAGAAAAACCAAAAGGTAACTCATGGTGTTAAAAACTAAACAAACAGCGAGTGAGTTTCTTCTTTCAATTGTCTAAAAATATTAGAATGCATATAAACCCAGTGGTGCTGGACTTAAGTGACACCGTTTGAATTTTAAGGCTTCTGTCAAAGACGCGTGTATTAAATGTGCTTAATATTTTGAGGGGTTGCTATTGGTTGTTCCTGAACTTGTATAGGTCAAATGCAGGGTGACTTTTTGTAAAACTTCTGGCAAGGTGAAGAGCCTTGTTTGTGTTTCTCAGCAGCTGTGATGGTGTAGTGAGTGCACAATGTGTGATTAACAGACATGATTTTGTAGGGTCCGACCGGACGACTTTTGGTTGAAGAAACTGAAGCTGCCGTCACACGTACGCTGTTGATCACCCTGCAATCACAAAGCTCTGTTAATCATTTAATTGCTGCTTTGCTAGATGAAAGAAAATTGGGTTATCAAAAGTGTTATGATTGCAGTTTGAATATGTTTGAAATTATGGTTCTTGGTACTGTACAGCCCTTCAAAAAGTCTTTGTTAAGGAAAAATCAATTCTCTTGATGCTTTCTTCAGAAGCCATTCTACTGCTGTTTTTACAAGAAAAAAAAAAGTGTGGCTTGCTTGCACTGGAATGAAAACGCCTGCTAAAATTTTATGTAGAAACGAAAACCTGACGCTCTTCTGCCTTTAGGGAGGTTTTTGAGCAAGGTTCATTTATCAGGAAACTCTGGAAAAAAGTTTGTGAAAGCCCTAATTTTGTTGTAGTACAAAAGATTTGGGTGTTCCTGGTTTATATATGGTGTTATTTTCATGCCTGTGTTATTTTATAGTACAAGCTTACATTTGGAGCATCAGTGATTGCACTACTTTTGATAGGTGAGTAGTTTGACTGTGGACCAAACCTTTGCTCGACGTTTTTCAGCATTTTTCCACACACGTTTTCTGTTCGTTCATTTACCCATCTGTTCATTGAGCGACGGTAACAGCATGTCTTTATCATGGTCCTTGTTAGTCATGTGGTGCACTGTGCACGCTCCAAACTAAAATGTAAGTAGCTTTTCCCAGCCACTTTATGCAGTGGGATCCCACATGCCTCAAACTTATTTACTGCTTTCAACAGTTGCTCAATCGGGTTGCAAAGCAGTTTCGTTTTCAATCTGGGTCAAGGCCGCTAATTAAGAACAATGTAGCATGTTGTGATTGGCATGATTGTAGGACAGGTTTAGTTAAACTGTAACAGCTTAGTCATGGAGGCAGTTCTTTAGAAGTAATGAAGGTGAGAGCAAGTGCCATGGCTCTAGGAGTCGCCCCAACTTCAGATATTACACATTGAGTATATTTACATGCACTTAATAATTAATATTAAATAATCCAATTTCTTAATTTGCTGTAATATGCAAACTGCATTTAAGCCATTTCACTGGCTTTAATTCAATAAGGCATTCAATTCAAGGGTTGGCAGATTCCTGAAGGAGAAAAACCCAAATAAAGTCAAATCTTTAGAATACGTGAATAAATAAGTGTACATAATTACATCCTTTTCTAGAGTAATCAGATAACAACAGAAATCTGACTCTGATTAGGTTATTACTTGAATGTAATCTCCATCACGGTTGGAACAATAATTCCAAGCCGTGCCTCTCAGCTTGGTTATTGTCCACAAAAAGTGTTGGTCATGTCTGAGGGAGGGCAAGCTCTGAGCTCGGTAGATACCGGGATAGGTTCCAGTGTCTCCTGTGACTGAAAAACCAGGTGGACAAAAATGATCTGATACCCACACACCTCCCTCTCTTGATTAGCAAGAAAAGACCGTTTTAACACACCAGTCATGTGGACATTAAAGTTGGATCTAGTCATGCACCCTTTTAATACACTGTTAGTAGCTGACCATTAAAACCAAACACTGATGCTACAGGAAGTGACCACTTAAGGCTTTATAGGTTAGTAGCAGTATATTTACATTACATTCAAAAGCACAATCTTCCGAATAATAGTCCAGACTCTACCTGAGCCCCCCTGTGTTCTTTCTTTATCTGTGGTTGGTCTGTATGATGCTGTACGTTGGGCTGTGCAGTGCTGTTAGTACCAAGTACCATTGAGTACATGTGCTTGATTCATGCATAAGACTTTTCACAGTGGGTCGCAGGCATTTCCAAACTTTGGATTTTTTTTGTGATGTGTCTTTGGGTTTGTGGAAGCAGTATATAAATTGAACCTATTAAACCTAAAAATGCTATTCGGTGCTGGCCCTGAGCTTTTTTTCCCCCATCATTCTTCTCATTGTGGATGTGTCAAATTCCTCATGTTGACATTTCCCATCCAGGTGCTGACCCCACCCTCGGGGGAGGACTGTTGGCAAGTGAGTACCTTTGTACATGATTGCCAATCACATTTGAGACTACTGGAAAAAGCACCATGGTGCCTTTTTCCTGTGTTTTGATGGGTGGGGGGGTCTGTTTGCATTCTTTTTCTCATCTGTGGGTATGGAGGATACAGATCAACATCAAGACAGGAATGTTCTGATAAACTCCACAGATATTACTAACAGGTTTATCTTCACTCCATCATGTCTCCCTAACTCAACTATTCAGAGAAACTTGGCCTTAAATCTCCCCCCTCCACCCCCCCAGCTCATTTCCCACATGTCCCTCCTCCCAGTCGGGCTAAGCTGAGAGGACAAAGCATCTGCTGCTTCTGCACTTCACACGGTAGCTCATCTTACACAGCTGAATATAACGGCTCACTGAAATCTGCTCTGTCTGAAGTGGAGAAAGGCTGTCCTTCAGAAATGTGCATGGACTGGCAATGACATTCTTTATTAGGTTCGGTTTTAATATGTGGCAAATTTTGTAAGGACTTGTTTGGAACAGAGTGATAGCAAAAATGATTCCATTATACCATTCCATAACATTTTTCAATCCAAGTACACCATGTCCCACAGTGATTCAATTCTGATATGAATATTCCTACATTTTATTTAATATTCTTTGCTTATTTAAACTATGGTCTTATAGCTATGGTTTTATACTTTATATTGTTATCTGCTTAATGTTCCCAAAGTTGCACTGAATTCGGCAAGCGCTGGTTGGTTTGGTGTTTTGTGGTGCAATTGTGATGTCTGTTTTAATTGTTGTAACCGATGTTTTATTCTGCTATCTTGGCCAGGGCTCCCTTGGAAATGAAATAATTGTCTTAACGGGATCGACCTGGTTAAATAAAAACTAAATTATAAAAGTAAAAAGATATTTATTCTCAATTTTATTATAATATTTACTGGGTAATACAGTAGACTACATGTATGTGTTTTTAATGATTTTTATATATATATATATATATATATATATATATATATATATACACACTTTTTATGTATTTATTTATTTTTTTTCTTACTATAGTCATTGACAAAAAAATGGCTTCATTTGTCTAAGGGTATAAAAACTTGCGAAAGGTTTATAATGTGTAAAGGAAGGATGTATCTATGTATTCTGTATCACCATTTTTTTTTAACTGAAATTTAAGGCATTTCATTTTAGACTAGATATTCAGCTTTAGGTTCATTTGGTCCAATGTACCAGATTTTAAAGGGATGTTTTTTTTCTGTATTAAGGTTTTTTCTTTACCGCTGTAACAATGACAGTCCTGTTTTACAGGCTTTAGTGCCATCCTTCTCTGCCTACACACCCACACGTCTGTTATACTATCTATGTGGGGACTTCCGTCGGAATCAGCTACAGTAATCATGTCAAACACCTAACCCTGACTTACCTTGGTAACCTAAAACAAGTGTTTTGGCTCTTTAAATAAAGTTACAAAAACAACGTATAAAAAAGAAAAATAAACTGTTCTTTCAAGGTAAAACAAAATCAAATACACACACACACACTGATGTACACAACCCTTATGATGCACCATTTTATCTCCACTAGAACTTTTACTGACTTTTAATTCCTATGCACATTTTCTCACTTGTATTCTTTCCATTTATTACTTTTAACCTTGGAATCACTGCTAAAAAATTGAGTGACTGTCAGACACCACTCATGAAAATGGGGGATACTTTTTATATTTTATAATGAGAGGTTTAACCTTTAGAGGTCCACAGTGGAATGAACAAGCCACATCTTTTTCATAACTGTTATACAAAAAAAACCTATAACATAAAACTGTTGTTTTTATGTTGTCTTATTTAAATAAAACCCCACTTTTCAGTCCAACTTCAATTTATTGTTGTTTTAATTAAGGTCAGTGTGATGACTGGAAAAAGAATGACCAAATCATATTGAATGGGTTGTTCTGAGAAAAAAAGAGAATTTCAGTTTATTTTTAAAAATTTTAACTGAATATGTCGGCCAAATCAAAAGAAAATAAATCATGACATTCTATACAAGTAATATTTGATAATGGTGAAGGTTAATCATGGTACTTTTCTAAGCATATCAAGCTTTAAAATATATATTTTATTGCTTTTAACTTTGGAGCTTTGTCTCAAAGCAACAAATATCTGGACCCACAAGCCCAACTGGGCAGGCCAGTGTGACAGTGGAAAGGAAAAACTCCCTATACGTAATTAGGAAGAAACCCTGGGGGACCCAGGACTCAAAAAGTGAACCTGACTCTCTCTGGGCAGCCTAGATGGTATACATATAAATGAAACCAAGCTGCCTAAATAATTACTTTGTTAATAGTTTAAATGCACAGAAGCTATTCAGAAAAATTAAAATGGATATAGTGAAGATAATATAATGCAGAAAATAAACTATTAAATCATATCAACCATAATAAAGAGAATACCCTTTAAAAAAATGTACAGCTGAGAATTAAACCATAGAATATAAGACAATATAGAGAAAATTAAATTAATATTCTATTTTGTTATATTAGATGTTTATTAAGTCCAGTAAACAGTGTCACTGTAGGTTCTCGTGTCCCTCAACAGGTGAGGTTTAATTTTTGATTGCATGGCATCCACTACACATGGAAAGGAGAAGGTGTTGGGGCCCTCTAATGTGGACTGGAAATGGTTACAGAAAACCTTGTCTGGAGTCGGAGCTAGAACCAGCGCCAGAGCTCCGAGCGCTTGTTCACGTTTTGTTTCATATTTTATTAGCGACTGTAGGAAGATTTCTTTGCTTACGACTGGTTTCACCTTCATGATTTGGTCATCAGCTGAATCACTTGTCAGGTTTTTTCTCCAGTAGTGCTAGATTTATGCTGTAAGCATATTTTAAACCAAATCTGCTTATCACTATTTAAATGCTACTCCTCTAAACAATGTTTTTAGTCGTAATTTAACTCCAATCTATCTCAAGTGGGGCTGTGGTAAGAATTTACAAAGGGGCTCAATTATTCTGTAGTGTGCAGCACGTGCAGTAACAGGCTGCATAAAGAATTAAAGGGGTATTCAGGGGAAATGTTCAGTATTGTATTGTATTGTTTAGTATATTGGCAGGACAAGTCCGTATGGCAGCCATTCTGTAGGTATTAACACTGCTTAGGGATGAGCCTAATCGTTACAGTAGCAGTAGAAGTGCAGATGGTGGGCTGGCTTTGTAAACCTGATCTACTGTACCCACGACCCTGACCAGGACTGTAAGTGGATAAGTAAATGAGTAAATGAATGAAATGATAAATGTGTCAGAGCTGATGATGGAAACATCTACACATCATCCATAATAGTTTTGTATGACAGAAATCCAAAATGCATTGATAGACAGTAATAGGAACAACACAGAAGACTGGGACAAATAATTAGTGGAAATTAATCCTCACAGACATAAACAACTTCTCCCAAAGCGAGTGAATAAAGCTTATGCCTCTGCCTGCAGCCAACCCCCGAACCCCCCCCCCCCCCCCCCCCCCCC
>JAUZSU010024930.1:0-10621 GCA_034780255.1 Parotocinclus maculicauda | reverse complement strand
GTACTTTAGGATTTGGTCCGAATAAGCGGCTGGTCCCATTAACCAGTGGTCCAATTAACCAGAATCGACTGTATTGACTCAGTGCTACAAAATTGCTCAAAATGCCCAACTATAACATTATGTATGTATGTGTTGTTAATTATCTCTAGTTAATTATTGATATGTCCTGATGGTTCCTTTGTGTGTGTAAATCAGTCTGCACTTTGTACTCAGGTTATTGATTTTAAAACTAATATCTCTTCACAGGCTCCATGTGACAACGGTTCCAAAATCCAAAACTACATTCTACAGTGGGACGAGGTATTGCACAATTTCATCTTGAGTAAAAATTAAGCATTTCTTATTACAATTTAGTTAAATTAAAAAGTTACGTTGTAGATCATGAATGGATTAGAAGCAGTTTGCCATTTTCTGATCTTTGAGACCTGGGTCCGAGGCCCATTCGGTCAGTTGTCATATAGGCAGAGGGACCAGTGGGGTAGGACCAGTTAGTGGATCATCCCTCTGTAATGTAGCAGCAGCCTTCTGTGGGCCTCGCAATGGACGGCCATCCCTTTCAGGTGTTGATCCACCCATGATCCTGGCCAATAAGCAGTTATCTTGTTCAGTACAATACAATCACCACTGGACTGATTCTTTATAGTTTTATCCTGATGTCGGGTTTACAGATGCCTTGAGTTGTAGTTATCAACTATTTACAGTAACATTAAGTAGCATTCCATGTTCATCTTGTGCACCATGTACACTCACTTATCACTTTATTAGGTACACCTGCCTCTTTCTAGACTCCTTCTCCAATTTAGCAGTTCCAATTACCATATAGAAGCTCTTTATAGTTCTACAATTAGAGACTGTACACCATCTGTTTCTCCACATACTTGCATTTTCCATCTGCTTCTCTGCTGCAGTTTTAAACACTGTGGTTCATGCTCTGTGCAGGCTAGTCATTTAGTTTTATTTTTAAGTCATTTAGCAGATTCTTAGAGACATAGAACTGTGATACCATGTTATGGAACAGTCGAGGGTAGGTAAACTACCACTCAATTAACACTACTCGCTCTACCTTGTAAATGTAAAATCAGAGACAGCAGCTTTTCTGTTGTTGTATAGTTTTTGTTAGTCATCCTCTAATTCCTCATCAGGATGTTGGTTTGGTGTTTTTATTATTATAATATTTTTGGCTTTTTGGTTCGTGGTCTAATTTCAGTCCAACAGTGACGCTTAAAAATATACTCATATCAGCACAACATGCACTAACACACCACCACATCAGTGTTAATGCAGTGCTGAAAATAGTACCTTATCTGTGCTGGTCATGTTGGGGTCCTAAACATTAGAAAACAGAGTAAAGGGTAATTACAATGTATGTAGAGAAACAGATGGACTACAATCTATTTGCTAAATAGAACTAGACGTTGAGTGTAGAAACATGGAGGTGTACCTAATAAAGTGAACGGTGAGTGTGTATGTTACCAGTATGTCCTGGTTTTTAAGCTCCTGTTTCTGTCTTAATTCCCATCTCTGTACAGGGTAAAGGCACACGAGTGTTTGAGCAGTGCTATTACGGTCCTCAGAAGCAGTACAGGGTGACCAAGCTTTCGCCAGCATCCAAATACTCATTCCGCTTAGCAGCCAAAAACGACATGGGTGTCAGGTGTGTGTGGCATCTATATGCGCTAGTCTAATGACATTTTGGTGTTGGAATGATGAAGTATAGACTTTTTAATTCTTTATATAAGCTGAGTGTGTGCTCATATGTTTGTGTTTGCTGCACAACTCGCCATCTTTGTGTAGTGAGTTCAGTGACCCTGTGGACATGCTGACATCGTGCAGTGTCCCTGCTCCTCCGCTGAGCCCGGAGTTGGTCCAGACCGGGGTCACCTGGTTCTGCCTGCAGTGGAACAGGCCAGCTGGCTCTCCAAAAGAAGATGATATCGGCTATGTGCTCGAGATGGAGGAAGAGGGCTCGGTGAGTGACCTGACCGTATATGTTTATACACGCACACACACACACACACATGATATGCTTATTGAGCTGGTACATTTAAGATCTAAGGAAGAGAGCACAAACAATACATATGTACAATAGGTGTAGGATGACTGCTAATGGAATGGGGTTTTTTTTGTTTTTTTTATGGCTGTGCAGGGTTATGGGTTCCAACCCTGTTATGATGGTGAAATGCTCACATGCACAGTAAAGAATCTGCACAGGAGCACCAAATACAGGTTCAGGGTAAGCATGGTTTTCTCTATCATGTACAGTTAATCTCTGTTTTATAGTGGTATGATTTATGATATTTTGACTTTGGAATAGGAATTCGATAATAAACTTAAATTAAAAAAAATGAAACTGTAGTCTGAATTTTGTTTCGAATTTTTTCCTGGGCAAGCACTATACAGTACGATACTCTCCCATACTCTCCTGTACTAAATATAGAAATAAGCAGTAATGGTGGTTTATTGTTTTTGTTTGTTTTTTCACTTTCAATACGTCATTCAATAAATTGTATGTACTGTAAATGCAAATTATATCATCAAGTTAATGAGAGTTTTTCCAATATGTGATTTTCCAAGAGCAAACTTATAGCCAGCAGCTTTCGGTTTAGCTTGCTACATAACTGGCAAGATGTTACAAAGGACAGGCAGTTACCCCATGAATAATGACCGACATATCGAGCATGGTGTCTTGTAAGATGAATGTGTTACTACTGTTTGGTAGAGAAAGTGTTCGGATAAGCCGTCGTTCTCGAGTTGTCAGGGGAAATCTGATTGCTGCCATGTTTCCAAAGACAACATGTATTAATGTGATCAGAGCTCTTGGCAGGAAGCTGATGAGACACTCTCATTACCTGCTGAGCAACTCTCCACCCTTATAGGTCCAATTACATTAAGTGACTCACTGAGTGTGCAGTGAGTGAAGTTCTGAAGTGTATTATTCTAATGGTGTCGCAGCATGGTATTTTTTTAATTCATAGATCTTTCTTACAGCATATGGAATTCTATGCTTATGTTCTAAAGAGCATTTCCCTCTTTTCCCCATTAAATCAGCCTGGACACTTTTTGCTACAATATAGAAATTGTTTCAATAGCTTGACCAGTTTGAGTTTGCACAGCACTACCTTACAGCCATGTGCTTTACACAGGTTCACAGAATGAATGTTGTTGTACATTTTAGATTTGTAATTTCCCACCATGCAATTGAAAGCTTATAAAAATCAATCCACTCAATAAGTCAAATGACAAACTTAAACCTGGGAAATCATATTTTGCATGAAGCAAATTTGGACAAGTGTAGTGTAACTGACATAAATGGTGTCTTCTGAATGTCTTCATTTTGCCTTTGCACCTTAACCTTAACCTTTCTTCCTATCAGAAAGAAGATGTATTTCGGGTTTGATTCACTATAAAGTTTATTACTGAAGAAACTGAGTCTGAAGAGGATATTTTACTGCTTAGTTTTACACTCTTGCAGAGCTCTTTAGGCACGGAACATTTATTTATTGTAAATATAAAATCAAGGAACTCACTTGATGTAGAGTCCCTAAATGGAGGTACAGAATAAGAAACCAGGGCAAAATTTGAACGTTCTGAATGTCAATAATGCTGCCCATTAGTGCCAATATATCTAAAAGAGTGAGGGAGACGTGGCACGAGTGTAAACGGGCAGGAGTTTGGGACACCTCGAATGTCGCAAATAGGCAAGAGAAAGAAAGTAAGTCTGTCGAGTTGCTACTTAAAGCTGACAAAGTCTTTGATCATAAGGCAGAGATTGTACCATAATAAATAATGGATATAAAACTCTAAACATTTTTTATCTGATCCATTAAAATGTTAAATAAAATAATAAAAAATTGGGTTAAGTAATTTGGAAATAGGTGTGTTATCAGATGGGTGTTAATTTGGGTGGTTATTTCTGTGCAAAAATAATTTGATTTTTACACGAGTTAGGGTTTCTGTTCTTCAGACGTGAATTAGATGTATATGAGACAATTGGACTACAGATGAATACAGACAATTTTCTTTTAGAATTTTTAAGACCTCAGGCATGAAAGTAAACTGATGTTTTATCAGTTGGAAGTTAAACATGCCTGTATTGGTAGAGGTTTTTTTTTTTTTAATATTATTTTATTTATGTTTTTGCGTATATGTGAATTTAGATTGCTTTAAAAAAATCTCACCAGGCCTTGAATAACTACAGTATTTTTGTATCTGTGAATGATGTTTTGCCCTTTTGTCAGGTTCAAGTAGTAAAAGCAGTGCCATCATTGAATTAACTGCTTTCATGTATCATTTTATTAACACAATGAAAATCATGTCTAAATTATGTTTTGGGTTCTTTCTTTGTGTTGTATCAGGTTGCTGCATATAATGCGGAGGGGAAAAGTAACCCGAGTCCTGTGGCAGAGTTTACCACAGCACCTGATCGGCCCAGCTGCCCCTGTAAACCCTCTGTTAAGGGTAAACCACATCCCACCAGCTTCCGCCTGACCTGGGGTGAGTGTTAAAACACTGGCTGTGAACTCATTGTATTAGAGCCTGAGGGGCTGCAGCGGTTAAGGTACTGAACTAAGCTACTGAACCAGAAGTTCCAAGCTGCCGCAGTTGGGCAACCGAGGAAGCCTCCTAACCCACAATTGCTTTGATTTATAATGAAAATTTGAATGGTTGTATGTTCCTCTGTATAAGAGCATAGCTGTCTAAATGCAAATTAGAGCACGTGTTGTTTGATCTCGTTGTATTCCACAGATTCCCCCAAAGATAGTGGTGGTTCAGATGTGACAGAGTACATGGTAGAACTATCAGACGGACAACATGGTATGTTATTGGGCAAATTGTATTATTGTGGTTGTGCAGACACTGCCTCTACAATGATATTGTGATTAATGTGTGCTCATTTTTCAGGCTCCTCCTGGGAACAGGTCTACAGGGGTTCTGCTGTGGACTGTGTGTGTGATGGTCTGAAGCCAGGTGGGTCGTACAAAGCTCGAGTGTGCTGCTTCAGCAAAGGAGGCCAAAGCCCGGTAAAAACATACAAACACATTTAATCGAACCAGGTTGAACTCTTATTACTGATGTTTGCAAAGTTTATTAAAACATAAGGACGCTCACAGCCGTACAAACACGGACAAGAAATACACCTGTCTTCTTCTTTCCTCCTGCAACTGCTAAGTCTTCCATCTGTTTAAATTTTGATGTCCTTCTCTGATTTCCCAGTTTGTAACAGCAGTAAGCTTTACCGGCATTACTACTCATTAATTTCTCCCAGACCATACAGTGCAAAAGTGTTAGGCCACCATTAGATTAGATGTAGAAAGGTTTTAGCAATGGTAGAATTAATTAATTAATAAAAATATGGTTATTCTTATTAAAATACAAACAAGAACACGGGATGAAAAAATCGTCCCCTTACACTTGAGCAATAGCAGCATGTTGAACTGCAGTCCAATGGAGCTTGATCAGGAATGGTCTTTTGGGAAGACTAATAAACCACAGGATGAAAAGTCTGATATGATAAACCTCCCAAAGATTGGAATTATTTCTTATGAAGTGGCAAATCCAAGTTTGGGCCCAATAGTTAATATGTTATATATTGTCATTATACCATTGCTAAAACAACACATCTAACTGTGGCCTAAGACTTTTGCACAGTACTATACATCTCTTAATCCCTTGAGTATTACACTGATTGCTGATTCTGGCTTTGATATATTGCTTTTTCCATCCCCTTATCTAGAGCGACTTACAATAGTGCTTAGTGTTATAAACTTGCTATTGTTTCAAAAAGCTGCTGATGTGACGTTTAATTATACATAAAGTAACAAACCTACAAACCTGGTTCCTACAGCTTTGGAAGTGAGCATGATGTGCTGTATACTGCATGTTACTGCTTCTGGCTCTCTCACAGCACAGAGCAGCTATTCAGATATTCATTCAGGCAGGCTTCACTCTGCTGCTTCTTTATGCTGATGTCTGCAAAAAATATTGCTGATTACCTTTTCAGTACGTAAAGTAAACAAACTCAAGTATGAATGAGAAGGCCCAAGTATACAGCCCCAAGCCCTGCAAAGCTGCCACTGTTAGACTTTTAAAGCAAGGCCATTAACTCACAAATGCTTGGCTTGTACGTTGTAAGATTGTATCAGTTGTATGTCACTCTGAATTAAAGTGTCCGCTGATTGACTAAATGTAAATCTAAATATTATTGGGACCAATTCTTGAAACACAGTCAGATGAGCATTAAACATCCCTGGGTTTTAATATGAATGATAACCATGCACCTGAAGTAGTATTAATAATGAGCAGTGGTTGCTTTAACAACCAAGAACTTGTGATAAATTATTATATTACGGGTAAATTTAAATAGGGGAGCATGTACACTCAGTGGGTAGCACTATCGCCTCATGGCAAAAAGGTCCTGGGTTCTATAGCAAGTGAAACTGCCTTGTCTAGGATTGTTCCTGCTTTGTGCCCGGCTAGGCACAGACTTTCCCGCAACCCTGACCCAGGAATAAGCGGATAAGAAAGTGAATGTATGTCTAGACTGAAATCATATGTTCACCTCAGCTGCCAATCAGAGGTGCAGATCCACTAGTAGAGGCAGGAAATACAGTTTAAGAGCAGGAGTTTGTCATTCTATGCAATTCATACTATATCCAAAAGTATTAGGTCTGTCATCCCATAGTCTTAAATGTTACGGCTTTCCCCTGGACAGGGTCATAAAGTAAATTGCTTATTCATACTGATTTGTATTAACTAGTGTTATAAGAAGGATTACTGCATTTCTAGCAGATTTCTCTCATAGTCTAGTTGCCATTTGTGTAAGATATAAATCAAATTTTAAAATAATAGGAGCTTGAACACCTTTTGATTGTATTTTGTGTTTTTGTGTGTTCTCGTGTGTCTTTTAAGTTCTCAGACGCTCTGCAGGTTCAGATTCCAGCTGTTCACCCCGGCAAGTGTCAGCCTCCCAGAGTAGTGGGCAAGCCTAAAGCCAGAGAGGTGCAACTTCGCTGGAGTAAGCTTGCAGTATATTTCTGCTACTGATTTGTCTTTTCTTTTTCAGCATGTTTGTGTGTCTAACACTAGCGATTGTGTGCCAGCTCCTCCTCAGGTGGATGGTGGGAGTGCTGTTTGTGCTTACAGCTTGGAGATGTTTATTCCCCAGGCTGAGGAGGCCAGAGAGGTGTATCAGGGCTTTGAGCTAGACTGCACCGTGTACAACTTACTGCCTGGAAGAACCTATGGCTTCCGCATGAGAGCAGCCAACAAAGCCGGGGTAAGCAGCTCATACACCACCTACACACCACTTAATAATGAATACCTAGAGATAAAATGGCCAAACTGAAGACCAGGATGATAAATCCGCTTTTGACTTCACTTCACATTTCACACTTAACATTAGTCTTCCAAAGGATAAAAGGTTAAAACTGTTTTTTAATCCCTTTTCTGATACATTTCAGTATGCATATAGTATTGTGCCACTATTAGAATCATTGTTATAGCAATGGTATAAGTATTGACAATAAAATACTATAACACCCAGATAGAAAAGTCAGATTACTGCAAAACTCTGCATGGTGTTATGTCTCCAGGAGGTATGTAAATGATTACAGGTGTAGTCTGATTAGACACTTGGTCATGTCAGAAAAGGAGGTGGGGGGAGGCTCTCTCAGGCTACTGTTCCAGATGCTTAGCAGGAGGAAATTTGTTGTCATGGGGCTATGTCCCACCATTGACGAAAGGCCACCACCACCTTCGTTGGCAGCTATGTCATGAGCAAGAAACCTGGACTGTATGGACTGGGATCTTGTTGTCTTTAGCATGAAATCTTGGTTCTGATTCGGGTCTGCCAACATTCAAGTTAGAGTGAGGAGGCCTCGTGGTGAGTGCCTCAATCCTGCCTTTGTTGTGTATTGATGCACTGCCCCAGCTGCTATTGTGATGATCTGGGGAGCCATAGCATACGACAGTCAGTCATCCCTATTAGTGATACGAGGGACACTAACAGCCCAGCAGTATGTGCAGGACATTCTGTGGCTGCATGAATTGCCTTTCATGGCAGGTCTTGAGTTAACTTGACATCAGTTTTTAATATGGCATAAAAAAAATCCTGTACTTTTGGGTTTTATTCCAATAAATAATTTTTTTTAATTGCTTGTTCCTCAGATGTCCCTAGTTAAGAATCTACTGAGGAGGGAGGAAAAAAAATCTTTATATTTCAGCACTTTTCAATTTATCGAGGAATATGTGGAATCAATACAAGGAAATTTTTAATTAAAAATAAAATGTATTTAACCTACAACTAAATTAAAGTGAATCTGGGAAAAAAAATATTGAACAGAAGAAAACCGTTTTATCTCTCCACCAACCAAAATTATTATTATTTTTTTGGTATTCTTCAAATATGATAGTCGGCGGATCCGCGAAACAAGAAATAAAAAAAGTCTGGCCTACCTAGACTGAAAAATACAGTATTTATGTAGGGTTGTTATACCACAGCAAAAACAAGGGTATGTTTAATCAAACAGTGGCACAAGACTTTTTGCATAAAACTGAAGCACTGATTTTAAGAGGTTCTTTAGTTCTTCTCTTGTGTTTGCTGGTTTTATTGACAGTATGGACCATTCTCTGAACGTACCGAGGTAACTACAGGACCAGGAGCGCCTGAGCCATGTCGTCCTCCTCATATTGTTTGCAAATCACCTTCTTGTGCTGTGGTCAGTTGGGAAGTAAGTAAGAACTAGTAAGGTTCACCTGCTTTATGTAGGGTAACATTTTCAGCTTGTAAAACTTTCCACTGTGTTCCAGGCACCGCCTTGTAATGGAGCAGCAGTGACTGAATACCGACTGGAATGGGGAGCAGCTGAAGGGAGCATGCAGGTGATCTACAGCGGAGCTGCAACTAGCCACGAGCTGAAGGGCCTCCTTCCTGCAACCAACTACTTCTGCAGAGTGCAGGTGAGCATGAGAAATGAAAATTGTGTGGTAACAGAAAACTGGTCTTAACTCGGGATCCGTTTCCTCAGGCCTACAAATTGCATTTACACTCTCACTTTTTCACTCAGCGCCCACATGATCAGTCATAACATGTTCTAATAGTTACTAACAGTATGATAATGCAAAATATGAGATGCTTTTTTGCCCACCACAACTGTAGAGTCATCAGTGGAACATATTCTAATCCTGACCTCAGCATAAGCCAGGCAAGACTTCTGCCAGATTCAAAATAATAATATTAAGTTGTTTTTATATTCCGCCTTTCTAGTACCCAAGGACACTTTACAAGCCATTTTTACACAGAGAAAAAAAGAAAAGAAAAAAAAACCTCTATGGGAGGGTGGGAGGAGGGAAGTAACCTGGGGTATGTGGTTGCCTAGCGGTTAAGGTACTGGCCTCTGGACCAGAAGGTCCAGGGTTTAAATCCCGCCTCTGCCAAGCTGCCACAGTTTGGTTCTTGAGCAGGACCCTTAACCCAGCATTGCTTGGATTGTAAGACTGTATGAGCTCTGGATAAGGGCGTCTGCTAAATGCTGTAAATGTAAATGTACATAAGTATTGACAGAAGTATTGAGAGAAAAGATGGGTTTTAAGTTGAGACTTAAAGGAAAAGTATGAAGAGCAGAGTTGAGAATGTGGAAGGGCATTCCACAGTTTTGAGGCCATTACACGGAATGATCTGCCACCGGCAGTGACCAATTTGTATTTTGGGACCTCCAGGAAACCACTGTCAAAGACCTGAGTGTTCAGCTTGGGATATAAAAATGCAAAATTTGATAGGTAGCCCGGGGCCAGACCATTAAGGGTTTGTAAGCCAGGAGCAAGATTTTAAACTGTATTGGTACCCCTCACCAATATACAATAGCTCTCACTATTATATCAGTAAAACACAATCACAGAATACCACCAATTCACAAGCATTAGATACAGTCTGAGAATATCTAGAAACATGGTGGGTGCATGTGAATCATAGCCCAACCCTAACATCCCCTAAACAGCAGTAAAATGCCCACCATCTGCCATGATCATTACCAAAAAGTAGATGTGGCATAAAATCCTATACAGACATGTGGGATGGGTTGGTTGTATAATGTGACATTTCGTCCATTTAGTCATTTTGTTTGAAGCATCTTGTTCTTAAAACTCAACGATGAAGTCTGAGCCTCATTAAGTATTGTTAATAATTTTCAGACAATTAAGGTTTATTTTGTATTGTTTTAATACTAATGAAATACTGGGTCCAAGTAAGAGGGAGAACGTTTGAACTCATAACAAACCTAAAAGTAATTAGTCTATAATCTTAGTACTCATCACCTAATTTTCCTGAAATAAATAAATATAATAAACTATGGGGGGCATCAATTAATTAATTAATTAGTTCCTACTGCTGTAAATGAACTATTATTATGGATTTTTGAAAATTAAGATTATATATATATATGTATGTATACACACACTGTGCTTTCGGATAGTATTTACAGCGCCTCACTTTTTCCACATTTTGTTACGTTACAGCCTTATTCCAAATTGTATTAAATTTATCTCTCTCCTTAAAATTCTACACAAAATACCCCATTATGACCATGTGAAAAAAGTTTTTTTTTTTTTTTGAGAGTTCTGAAAA
>JAUZSU010024919.1:0-10621 GCA_034780255.1 Parotocinclus maculicauda | reverse complement strand
TTGCTCCATTTGATCTTTGTCTAAATAAACATCACTTATTCTGCATCTACGTCTCCTGTTCGCTCATTCAACCGACTGTGACAGTTAGATATCCATTAATACATCATATTTAAAGTCCATATTTGAGTATGGGTTCAAATCCTAGCCACTGCCATTGCCCTGTCACTTACAATTGCTTTAATTTTGTTGTAATATTGTGTATGTTGTAAGTTGGACATGGGTGTCTAGGGGTGTCTAAATGTCTAAATCTGAAAATTCATATAAATGTAATGTATTTGTATTTACAAGTAACTCTAATCGGTTGCATAAAAACCCAAAATACTGCATGTGTACCAAAGCAAATCCTACTCTGTCATACACAAATAGTTGCTGTTCAAGTGAAATCAGCGAGTCTATGGAAATTGAATAATTAGAAGGTGACTGGAGGGTAATGGAAATAAATCAATGAAGCGTTTTTTGGGATGAGGACAAGCAAAGTGAGACAGGGTTTAAAAATCAAACTTAAAGCAACAATGGGACAGGATTATGCCATTAGTGTTATCTAAATATAACAGATAATTAAAATCTGTCTGAAGTTTGAAGGCAGAAAACAGCAAGGTAACTTTCCTTTGTTAAAATTTTTAGTGTTTTCAATTTTATAAAAAAAACACATAGATAAGAATTACTGCATTATACAGCATAGTAATGTCTTAAATATGTTAACATTGTCTTTTAATTTATATTTTTCTTTAAAATTAAACAAAGTATGCAAAGTTTTTAAACTACTACGTAACTACGGTATTCCTTTACGTTGCTAGATAATATATTAATAAAATTTCTCGTCTGACACTTTAAAATATTAGGTACAGACTGAAATGTCAGTTATTATATGAATATGTGCATCAGATTAGCATCTGTTCTTCAGCCATTATCATTTGCACATGCATTCTCCACTTTGATAATGACTTACACACTTTATAATTTACAGTGCTAAATGATTCATTATTATTATTGGCATTTACACCTCTACGTAGTTTGCATTTTTAGGTAAAAATGTTTCAAAGATAATGTATTTATTTATTTTAAAAAACCTGCAAAATGGTAACATTTTATTCCATTACTTGTTCAATCCAATTCCGGGTTTTGGAGAAGGAGCACAAGGTGGGAACACAGGTCTGACGAATTAGGATCTCTGGAGCTGTGAGGCAACAGCCCTTTGGCATCTTCAACAATTTTACATACATTTCTTTAGACAGAATGTGCCACACTCTAAACGGAGACAAGGACAGAATGAAATACTAGTGCTGTAGTCATGACTGCTAGAACGAAGTCTGAGTCATGACCAACACTAAGACATGTCAAGTCTGAGTCAAGACCAGGAGTGGCCTAGACCGAGATGAGGCAGAGACCTAATTTTTACAAAGACTTTTTTTTATTTAAAAAACATAACAAATACTTACATAAAAAATAACAAATTAAATTAGTTTTTAATTTACTTTACAATTTATATGCATTGTATAATGTCATTATTATTCATAAAAATTATATTATATTACATCTTAGATTTAGTAAAATATAACAATAATTAAATATAACCTAAAATGATTATGAATTCATATTAAATTATAGTCTTAGTCAAACTAAGGCAATTCATGTAGTAAATAAAAAAAGACACAACTTTCACTTCAATTACCTTTCAATTAACATCTAGGTCACCCAAGGAGGACGGGTACCTTTTTGAGTCTTAGTCCTCAAAAGGTTTCTTTCTTCTATATTCCGAACGTTTTTTCCTTGCCACTGTCGCCCTAAGCTTGCTCAATTTGGGTTTGACCTTTTAAGATATTATAAGATTGTAAAGCTGCTTTGAGACAATGCTCTATTGTAAAAAGCGCTGTATAAATAAATTTGACTTTGACTTCCCAAAAAATAGCACTGATATTTTGGCTAGTTTGCAGTTCGCCATTTGTTTTGGAAAATGTGGCTTTTCACTTTAACATCCGAGGTTATAAGAATTAAAGTAGGAAAGAAAAATCTGTCTTATACATATTGAATTGATGTCTGAATGACAGAAAACTATTCAATTCAATTCAATTCAATTTTATTTGTATAGCGCTTTTTACAATAAACATTGTCACAAAGCAGCTTTACATATAAACATAAATATGATATAAATATGACAAATATGATATATAAACAAGTGTCACAAATTGAATTCCCTAATGAGCAAGCCAATGGTGACAGTGGAAAGGAAAAACTCCCTGAGATTAAGAGGAAGAAACATTGAGAGGTACCAGACTCAGTAGGGAAACCCATCCTCTTTTGGGTAATAAACCTAATTAAAATAACATAATAAAACATTTAAATGTATTAAGTCTAAAACTAGTGTGAGCAAACCACTGACAGAAACAAGAACTGCAGTCTTGAAACATTATGAAACATACAAAGATGGGAATGGCTGTATTGTACACTGCAGTACTGTACTAAAAGCTTTCATAGTGTGTTTTAATTCATATTCTTGTTTAAAATAATACATATGTGCAAAGGGAGCAGCAAACAACTCGTCGGTCCTGACCTCAGACTCTGCCTGTGTGTTGTTACCATGTCCACCCCATATCTGCATGGGTTTACTTTGGGTACTACGGTTTACTCCCACATTCCAAAGACGTGAGTTCAGTTAATTGGTGTTTCTCAAGGGGACTTAGTGTGCCAGTGGTTGCCTGTCTGGGATTGTTTTTGTCCTGTGCCCTGTAACCCTGACCAGGATTAGGAGGTTAAGAAAATAAATGAATGAATAAGTACCTATCTACTATGTGATCTGAATGTCTTCTAGCACCCATTATAGTGAACAGCTTGTTTCACAGAACGTAATGCAGACGTTAAAAAGAGCATTACATCAGAATGTAGTTGTGTCTTAATTACGAGAGTAAACATAATCATAAGGAAAATTAGACTATTTCATATAATAAGGCAAGGCATAACTATGCTTAGCTCAAGCCAGGAATAGTGACATTTTTACATATTTGGGTGTTATGTATTGAAATTCTCTTTAAAGTAAATCATCCTCTACAATGTGTTTTCTAAACGGGCCTGTAGTAAATTACAGGTTTTTTTCACGGTTTTTAAGCAATGACAGAAAACCCTGTGAATGCAAAATACTACACGTGAGCAATAAATGGAAATTTATTGCTGGGTAATTCCTAAGAGTGAAACACTCAGAGGTAATTTAACACCTTGTTCCCCTACAGATGAGACGACTCTGGAGGCAGGGATCCGTGTTCAGATCCACAGTCAGGACGAACCACCTTACATCCATGAGCTGGGATTTGGAGTCTCACCAGGCTTTCAAACCTTCGTGTCCTGCCAGGAACAGAGGGTATGATACAATCTGAGACTTCATGGGGATATTCTTATGCTAAACAAGCACAGGGAGGGAGCAAAAAGAATGGAATGGAATAGTAATATAATAGGAAGTTAACCAGAAATAGCTGTTTTGAAAATAATTCGGTCCCATTCTGCTTTCTCTCAAAACTCAAGCCCTCCAAATACACATGCATACTGTTAGAGCTCGAAAGCAAAAATTCTAGAGGCAAGAAGGGAAGCCTTTTGATTTTGATTGACAGGAAAGTAGAGATGCCCGAGGCAAGCCTGGAGTTTTTTTTTCTCAGCATATGTTTTATTGACGGCTGCCAGAAAGTGAGGTAAATGTCAACGAATCTTACAAAATAAGTTCTGACCTGCATGTCTGTTGCCCTGATTCTCTGGACACAACCATGGGTGAGTCAAACACAGAAGGTTATTATTGCTGGTAGGGAACATACATTACTGTGCAAAAGTCTTGGGCCACCATTTGATTTGTTTTCAGATTTGAATTTGCAATAGTATAATGAACATATATGACATATTGTTGATGACTGGTTCCAAAAATGGTGCTAAAAAGAACATTCCTAATCAAGCTTCTTCGTACTCTAAAAGGACTGGAATCACCTTGGAATGAAGGTGCCAGCTGCTGCTTTTGCTCAAGTATAAATACTTAACATTGTAGCCAATAGAGTTTTTTTTATTGTTTACAGTTGATTGATACAGTATATAAATGTCCTGTATTTTCCAGTTGCTGGTTGTATTATAAAACGACTGATCAATACAGTACATATATGATATATAGTTATATTATACTATAATTTAATCTAATGGTGTCCTAAGATTAAAAAGTAAGCATTAGTAACAATGAGTCATCTCACATTATTAAAATAATGTTTGCTTTGTCAAATGCCTGTATATACTTCACTTTTAACAGGTAAGTAAATGTAATGCACATCCTGATTCTTTACAAACTGCTGCTGAATGTTAACTTGCTCTGCATTAAGCCACCTGGGGAGTGCCTGTAGTAAAGTGCCAATTTGCTAGCCCAAACCCCAAGAGGCCCTGCTTTGAGTGTCTACAATGGCTTCCAGTCAAGTCAGGAGTCACATAATTGGGAAAGAAACTGGTCAGGGTGAGCCATACCAGGTCCTGTGGTTTGACAATCGACAAGGATAAGCAATGATAAAATGCATATAAATGAATATATAAATGGGTAATGGTGGCAAATCCAGTGTTAAAATGTAACCCTGATGTGAAAATGTGACAGAAATACAAACATTATAGTCATAAAAAGGTAGGTGAACCATAAAAGAAAAAAAAGTCAAATTAATAAAAAAAGTTGATAAAAAGATGATAAAAGTTGTTGAGTTTTGCAACAGCAAAAAGAACTGTGACTGTGATGTCACTTTGCGTATTATTTTTTTTTTTTAAAGAAGTCACAAGTTATGAGTGACAATTTAGGTACAGTTTAATGTCCAGCCATTCAACATCATTTTGCTTTAACCTGTGAATCCTAATAGGAAATAAAAAATCTTAATTAATCTTAATTAAAAGTCTTAAATATAGTACTGTGCAAAAGTCTCAAGCCACTATTAGATTGCATGTGCCATTGTTTTATCAACTGTGTGATGCCCATGAATTATTATTTCTCAGTACTTTTAAGAATATAACCAGAATATACTGGAAATGCATATACAATACTTAAAAAATGCTTTTACAGGCTAAAGTGGTTACACTTAAGCAATTAGCAGAATCTGTCAGATTCTTTGAGTTGCCAGTTGACCATTCTACAGTCTGAAATAGCTTGATCAGGAATGGTCTTTTTGGAAAGGGCAGCAGCAAAAAAAAACATTTTAGTAGTACTGTATATTTACGTCTGAATGACAACTAAATGAAAACACAAGCAATCCCTTCCCACTCCTCCTGTAGAAAATATAATTGCCGTCTTACATATATCTTTGTATAAAAGATAAAAGATATATATAACAAATATAGACAAATATGAGACAAATATAAGAATTAATGTATGATACTGTAATGAACTAAAATGTTTTCCTATTACTATTACTATTATCATTAATATTAATATTACTATGGTAATGTCTGATCAATCTACATCCTGTGCCACAGAACATAATGTGGACGTTTTACAGTAAAAAACACCAATATTTTCTGTGTGTAATCATCCCATTAGCTGTCGTACCTACCGCAGCCATGGGGGAACTGTCGCGCTTCTTCAGAAACGGCCATCCCAGGATATGACACGTACAGTGTGAGCGCCTGCAGACTGCACTGTGAGAGCATCCAGGTGCAGAGAGTGTGCAACTGCAGGATGATCCATATGCCAGGTCTGTTCATTTAAATACAATACACCACCATGTTTCAGTTTCATATGTGCTT
The DNA here is from genome assembly GCA_034780255.1 of Parotocinclus maculicauda. Taxonomy (NCBI): domain Eukaryota; kingdom Metazoa; phylum Chordata; class Actinopteri; order Siluriformes; family Loricariidae; genus Parotocinclus; species Parotocinclus maculicauda. The sequence goes on along the minus strand of JAUZSU010024919.1, from coordinate 4,882 downwards.
CCAGTTTTAAACCATGGATATTAATATAGGGCTGAATAATGTTTTTTGCTATAAGGGCCTTCACTCATCTATAAAGTACTGTCATTAGATCCACAGTTCCTCAACTGAGGCCCCCCCCAAACATCAGAGGGATTGCACAAATCTTCGTCTCCTCTGAGGTGCTCTGAGATTGTCAAAATACATGTTAAATAAAATTTTGATATTACACTTACTAAAAAAATCTTTATCTAAATATATTTTTTTCATTGGTAAATGTATCATTTTTACATTTATAAAATTTTATTTAATTTATTTAGATTTAATAAACTTATATTTGACTTTAGCTAAAAGTTTTGCTGTCTTGAAAATACAAAATCAGCCAAAATGGGAAAAATAATTAAAAGAAATACTTAAAATGGAACCAAAGATAAAGGAAAAAAAGCTATAATTTATGTTTATGTATGTCAGTAAAGATTTGCAATGGATCACTTTATTCTTTTGATCTGTGTGTGTGGGCCGTGGAATCGCAGCTTTTCCTTGATACTCGTGTGTATGGGTGATGAGTTTCTTCCTTTTTGGACCACTCTTCTTAAAGGGTTATTCTCACAAATCCATAGAATATTACTGAATGCTATAACAATGAGATTTTCCATTATTGCATTTATGGAGTCTAGCCCAATACATGATTAGATCGTCACAAAAGCCTTAAAATAGATAAAGACACAGTGACATCTTGCCACAACTACAGCTGTCAAACCAGAACTAACCCACCTCTTAACCCAACTCACCTCTTCCATTTCTAGTAGGCTTGATGTTTTTCCAGAGCGCTATATCCCTAATTTTTGTGAGCAGTACATGTTTATGAATCAATATTTTTGATGTTTATATGTTGTATGTATATTGTATGTTTTTTTCATAAAGTTTACCTGCATTTGCTGTCTTTCTCTGCAGGAAATGCAACTGTTTGTACACCAGCAAAAGTGAGATGCGCTGAAAGAGCACTCGGTAAGGACAACAACAAGAAAGGATGTTTTAATTACCTTATATTTAATTATTTAAGCCATCCATTTATCCATCTATTATCTCCCGCTTAATCTACATGGGATCACAGGCCAGCCGGTGCCCACCCGGCAACTCTGGGTGCAAGGGCAGGAACACCCCTAGACAGGGAGCCAATTCATCATAGGGCAAACACACAGTCACTCACACAGTGACACACTAAGGGTCACTTTAGAGACACCAGTTAACCTAACACACGTTTTTAAACTGTGGGAGGAAACCGGAGTACCTGGAGTAAACCCACGCAGAAATATATATGCAAAGAAATAATTACAATACAAAACAAGTATGACAAAGTATTCATGATCCTTTTTTGTGACCAGCTGTTTTACAGTTACAGTTACAAAAAGACTGTAATTGTTGTAATTAAGACCTTGGCCGTTAAACAACCCTGACCTGTATTTGGATATTGTGATGGAATAACATAGATCCATTGATTTTGAACAAATGATTGGAGTCAGCCTGAAAGAGGGGAACATACCAAACACCTATAAAGTTTTTGTTTTGTTTTTCAGCATCTTCACTTATATTTTTTACTTGTAATAGCTTACAGTGTATTAACTGCAACAGGGATGCATTGTCAGTAGTGGTCTCTGTTTTTTTTTTTGCCCCCACTTATAACCAGTAGAAATAAAAAATAGATACTATACAAGCGTACAAAAGTAGTAGTTGACAGTAAGGGAGCAAACACGTAAAATAGTACTACGACCACTGCTACTACTACGTTTAACAACAACAACAACAACAATAATACCAATAATAATAATAATTAAAATAACGGTGTAAAGTTCCACCACTGCAGGGTCCTGGTGGTGCCTTGTAGCCTTGTGGTGTCACATGTAGATAGACTGGCTATGACTGGGAAAGGTGAGGCTGGTCGGGGGATCAATCCCCTGTGCTGTATGTGTACCAATTTGTACCATGCTCTGCAATGGACTGGCAAATGACTGAGCCTTGTGTTATCTGGGGAACCTGAAGAATATTGTAATTAAATCATTATTTATTATTTTCAGAATTATTTACAAATTAAGCAATTCCTATCCCACCACTCCAGTGACCCAGCGGTGCAAATCAGAGCCTCCATCATATAGGATCACACTGCCTGTGCCATAGATAGGGAACTGAGTGGGAGGGATCTTCCCCAGGCACTGCAACAGTGAACCCTGTTGAATCTGTTTATCCAAAGAGTTCACCAATGAGTGTAAAGTGATAGGATGTGTTTTTGTGTTCATGTGTGTTTTGTTGCACTTCATAAAGCTTCGCTGGAGGTAAATGCAAACGATTTGTGTGCATGTGAGACACCCTGTAACATCACACGCTATGGGAAAGAACTGTCCATGGTCAAAATCCCCAGCAAAGGGTCGGCACGCTACCTTTCCCGAAAGCACCGCAAAAGCGAGGAGTATATCAGGTGAGCTTTACACACACCCATATACATCCATCTGCTTGCATATACTGTGTAACCTTCTGCTTAATCCACACGGAGTCGCAGGCCAGCCGGTGCCCACCCAGCAACTCTGGGCGCAAGGGCAGGAACAACCCTAGACAGGGCACTAGTCCATTGTATAGCGCACACACACGGTCACTCACGCAGTCACACACTAAGGAAAACTTTAGAGACACCAATTAACCTAACTCACAAGTCTTTGGACTGTGGAAAGAAACCGGAGTAGCCAAAGTAAGCCCACACAGACACAGGGAGAACATGCAGAAGCCACACTGGGATTAAACCAAGGACCTTCCGGGTTACCCACCGAGCCACTGTGCTACCCCACTCATATACATGTTTAGTTAAATGTTTACCTATCGTGAAAAAAAGGAAAATAAAGGGAAAAAAAAGCCAAGCAAAAGGGAGAAGCACTATAATTTATGTTCATTTTTGCCAATAAAGATTTACTATGAATCAAGTTATTCTTTGGTTTGTGTATGTTTTGGCTGGGGAACTGCTGCTCTAGCTAATTAATGCATCACCTATTTCAAACCCTAACCTCAGTAACCTAATGGAAATTGTTTGACTATTTAGGTGTTTTAAAAGAAAGTTTCTGTTTCTTTTAAAAGAAAACCTCACAGGGACCAGCCAAATGTCCCCACAAGGTAAAACATTTCAGAGCTTTGTGTCCTTGTGTGGAAATATGGTCCCCACGATGTGATATAAACGTGATCCACACATTACACACACACACACACGTATTTCTCAGTGCAGTCGTTTAATCTGTCTTTATTATATTCTTTTGAGGTTTTTAAATGAGATACTGGGAAAACATTGGAACTGTAGCCATTGTGAGGATATCTAGGCCTCAGAAGTACTGGAAGACAATAGCACACATATACACAAGACACATCGTATAGTTAGTTAATTTGACAGAAAGACTTCCTTGCCTGAGAATAATTAACTGCGTATTCAAACGGAGCGTGCAAAAGGAAAACGAAGGGGAAAATCCAGTCTTTGCCCGAGCCTCTCTGTTAAACGTGACGTGTCTCTCTCGATTCCCCTCGCCATTGTTTTTTAAAAATGCAATATTGAAAATGAAAATGTAATTTTGCTCTTGCCTACATAGGCCAAATGAAGTAGTGCTTTTAAATAGATTGCTCCATACAAGGATTATGTTCTTTCCAGTAATTATTTCTCCTTCTGTATTCACCGCTGACAGGGTGACATTTTTTTTACATAACGTTCTGTTCCTGTTTTGTTAGGCAATAGGATATTAAATGTTTTCTATTAGCAATGTAATAGTTTTCCTTATCTCTGATTCTACAGGGACAACTTTCTTGTCCTGGATGTTTACTTTGAGGCGCTGAATTATGAGACGGTCGAGCAGAAGAAGGCATACGACATAGCGGGATTGTTGGGTAAGATTTGTCATGTGCAAGATATTCTAATGTGCTTACATGGATTCATCATAACTAACTACTTTATCCTCGGAGAAGTTCATGGATTTGGAGATGATCCTGCATCAGGACCTAGATTGTAGTATGTTTATTAGTGGTGGAAGAAGTGTTCAGATATTATACTTACCAATGAATAGTTTAAGGGCTGTGTGTAGCACTGCCGCCTCACAGCAAGAAGGTCCCGGGTTCATCCCATGGTGGATCGGCCTGGGTCCTTTCTGTGTGGAGTCTGCATGTCCTCCCCGTGTCTGTGTGGTTTACTCCGGGTCTGTGTGGTTTACTCCAGTTTCCTCCCACAGTGTGTTAGGTTAATTATTGTCTCTAAAAGTACCCCTTAGTGTGTGACTGTGTGTGTGCATTACAATATATTGGCGTCCCGTCTAGGGTTGCTACTGCCCTTGCGCCCAGAGTTGCTGGGTGGACACTGGCTGGCCCGTGACCCCTTGTTATGATAATGGATAAATGGATGGATGATTAGTTTAATCTGTGTATCAGCAAACAAAGTGGTCCCATTTAAGAGAAACCTTCATAAAACATAAGCATGCACCACACATGTTTTTTGAAAATTAATATTTCTGAACTTTAACAATTCTTCAATACAATGCATAATAAATACAATGTACAGTGGTGTGAAAAAGTGTTTGCCCCTTCCTCATTTCCTGTTTATCACACTTAAGTGTTTCAAACCAATTTAAATAGTAGTTTGTTTGTTTGTTTATTCGGCTTCTTTAACGTCGCTATCGGCATCAGCGGCCATGTAAGCGACATACACAAGGTTACATCCATACACAAGTTCATTTCAATACCAGTCACATATATATATACACAAGTTAATGACAATTTTTTTGGGAACGCCAATTAACCTGACACGCATGTCTTTGGGCTGTGGGAGGAAACCGGAGTACCCGGAGTAAACCCACGCAGACACGGGGAGGACATGCAGACTCCACACAGA
>JAUZSU010024908.1:0-10621 GCA_034780255.1 Parotocinclus maculicauda | reverse complement strand
CCCTTTTGGTTATTTCTCATTATTTCCCCATTCTTATTATACGTCGTGGGGTTCACCTATCCCGCATACTGGGTCCTAATAAAAACTACCACCTGCTATCTTAACAAAAATTGAAAATTTTTTTAAATTAAATATAAGAAATATGTTGTTTTTTTCACTGCATTTTCCATACTGTCCTAACTTTTTATTATTTGAGGTTGTACATTACTACAAAAGGAGGTGTTATAAAACCCCAGGGACCTGGATTAGTACTTGCCTACACTTACGATCAATGTGGAGATTGCTCACTCTTCCTCTATCCATGCGAGTTTCCCCAGACCATCCTAAACCGCTCCTAGGAGTGAGTGAGTGTGAAAGATTAAGTGCGTGATGCTCCGCAATGGCCTGGTACCTTATTCAGGATAGAATCCTTCTGACCGAAGATGAATGGATATTTATGCTGCATCACATAGCTACATACTGTTCATAGGTGCGAGTATTTTTGTTAAATATGCCTGAGTATGCAGTATGTGGTATCATGTTAGAGATTCTGGGTGATGTACAGTTGATCTTCACAACAAATACAATACAATAATCCTGCAACACAAACCTACATTTTTATGACCCATAGAATTATGCTTATACACTCATCATATTAAAACAATATTAGAATACTAGGTCCTTCAATCATTTTTTCATGGCATGGATTTCATAGTATGCTAGAAAAAAATGTTCTTCTCATCATGCAATTCCTGTGGCTTTTGCCTGTGCACTTTTCTGCTGTGATTGTACCATTCTACTACCCATACGGTGTTCTAATCAGATTCAAATCCATTGACTGGGATGGCCACTAAAGAACACTGAACACATGGTCGTGTCAATGAATGCATTTAGAACTAACTTTTGCTTAGTGACATGGGGCATTATCATGCTTACAGTATTCATTAGAAGATGGGTAAATTGTGGCCATGCACAAAGGGACAGTAACACTTCTCAACAGCCTCTAGGCTTTAAAATTTAAGCAATAATTTATTGGTATTAACGGACCCAAGACCTAAGAATATTATAAAATTGTAATTAATCACAATGGGCATATTTTTTCTGTTTTTACCTGTCCTGTTTAGGTGATATGGTGTCCAATGCAACCTACAGAACCTGATGTGGTCTTTTATAAATGATATGTTTCAGGTTTAGACATTATTTATACTGGAATGCTATTCTGCTCACCACAATTGTGTTATTTGAGTTATCATAGCCATTCTGTCATCTCAAACCCACCTACCCATTCTCTGTTGAGGACTTTGCTACAAGTGCCTTTACTCTACTGTGGTGGGTTTCTCTTGATTTTGGAACATGACTGTGAGGTCAGGCAGTAAAGATGGACCATAATCGATAGCTCTGTTTTGCATGGTAGAAACTGGCTAAATCTATTAGTGTGTCTTATTAAGATTATAAAGAGTATGGCCACTGTTTGCCTATGGGAATTCCATGTAGATATGTTTCATATTATGAACAAAGATCACTATGAAGATGGAATACATAATTTCTGATGATAAAGAGCATCTTTGTTGGACTATAAATGCACCTCATGACATCTGATCTCTAGAATCTAATAGTCTCTAGAATATAGTCTTCTTCATCTGATAAAGTAATTTGCTTCAAACAAGCTATTAGGCACAAATAATTATGTTTGTCTAAACACACAGGATGAACAGCAGTAAACATTTTGGTTGTGGTACAGTGAATGGTAATGTTTAGGATACTAGAAAGAAAGGCTGGCTAACTGAAAGAGCATATGGTTAGAAGTGATCTGGTAGCCTGTTATGATGTATGTATCTAGCATAGACAGCTGCTAACTACATTCAGTCACCATTGCATACAAAAAGGAAATCAGAGAAAGATAACGAAAAGAAAATGAAGGCCTTGGCTTATGGTATTCTGTGTTGAACTTTTCTTAATACATTGTATGCTGATATCTTAGAAAGGGCTAATAAGGCCATTAACTTTCTGTTTCTTAAAACACTTTTGTAACTTCATTAGGCACTTCTAACTGTTATTAATGCTGAAGGGATTTTTAATCTTATATGGTGCATGGTGATCTCTGGAGGTGTATGAATCATTCCATAAATTACTATTGTAATACACTCAGCAATACCGTTTTCAAATTTAGTGTCAATATGCTCTGATGCAATCTTTCCAACATTTACTCTCAGTGAAAGTAAATGTTTTGTATAAGCTCAAAGCATGTTCAATAGCCTCCTTATTTTATTGTTTTATTATACTTTTTATTAGTATGATAAAATAATATTAGTATTATTTATTGTGGTTAGTCACACACAATAAATTTAATTTAATGATCATTACTAGCATCCTTTTAACACTTACAAAATGTCATTTCCAGATTGTAAAAAAGTAGCAATAAGTCATAACACACAAACACTTAACACATCAGCCAAGTAAGAACAGTCTGTAGTCCTAGCCTAAACAAGCGAGCACAAGGCACAAGACTGGTAAGGTAGTTATTTACACACTCACACAAAGACACAAATCAGGGTCGCCAGATTCTACAAGAGAAATGAGAAACACAGTAAAATTGTATATTTACCTCTTAACAAAATCAACTTGAAGGAATCTTGGAAAAAGAGTGACAGAATCAGGAGCAAGCTAAAATAAACAACTTCACTTTAGATACAAGACACAAAATCCTGAATAAGTAGTCACCTAGAATATGTGGACCTGGCAACCATGACAATGACTTCCTCTCTTTACCTTCACTCTCTGCTCATGGATCCGTAGCATTTGATAAGCTGTTGATATGGCAGCAAAAACAAGTTAAAGGTGTTAAAGGAGTGATTTTTATTTCCAAATACACTTTATTATAATTGTTAATACCTTGGTTGTCTAAGTTTAATGGGCTCTGACTGGATTGTCATTCAGCATTTCATACCTGTACTGTTTTATTAGTTCAGAGTAATCAGCTACAAGGAAACTCATTTGAGCAAATTCATTTTAGTATTTCTGTTTCTGTTTGTCAAGCTTCAGAATGAATCAATAAAATAATTTTACTGGTAAGGAGTGCAGAATAGGAGGGCTTCTTTAAGAAAAACTAACAGGTCTGTGAGAGCCAGAATTCTTGCTGGTTGGTAGGTGATCAAATACTTATTTAATGAAATAAAATGCAAATTAATTATTTAAAAATCATACAGATTTTCTGGATTCTTTTTTTATTCTATCTCTTACAGTGTAAGTGTACCGATGATAAAAATGACAGACCTCTGGGAAAACTTGCAAAATCGGCAGTGGATCAAATACTTATTTTTCCCTTTGTAGGCACAATCAGTTAGTATGTCTTGTAGGGAAACAGAGCAAAAGAGACGAGTAGTTTGGCCATAGAGCGCCATAACTGCATTCTCTATGCTCATTTAAATTGACATTCTTTCTCCATTCCTAGATTTACTGCTTTTTCCCGAGATTAAAGCAACCATTCTGTCATGAACTATATACTAAAGACATTGTTATTTTCTGCTGTCTTTACAGAGGGGCAGGAAGTCAAGGTAGGGGAGTACAATGCCATTGCTGATGTCCTGGACCTTATTAACAACACCATCAGGTTCCAAGGTAAGGAAAGCTTAAAACATATGTATGTGTGGGACAATGTGTGTGTGTTTGTATGTACATATATTCTTTTCTATTCCTTGTTTGACCTAATGAATAATTTATTGGTGCTTTCTTTCCTCTATGCTCCTTTGAAGTCAGAGTCTTTGTTATTTGTTTGATCTCAAGCATTTTCTTCTTTATACTTTTGCACCAACACACATAGACTCATGCAGTGGGTCCTCAAATGTACAAGAAAATCACTCCCTGTTTACGCCAGGCACGTCTTCAAATAGAACTTGGTAAGACAAGCTATGGGGATCAATTGGAACAACAACAAAAGCTTGCAAAGTAAGCAAAGGAGAAGAAAAGCTGAGAAAACACTCCAGACACTGACCACAGGCAGTGGATACTGAGACACTTACAACATCCTGTTGACTCGGCTGATTTGACGCAGGATAATTTGCCTTTGAATTGATTGTAAACCATTTAGCTTAGTAATGTAGCTAGTTTCCCAGGATCTTAAAGTTGTTTAAACCAAGAGTCTGCATAAGTCATTCATACCATGTCACTCAAAGCTGTATTAAAAGGTGAAAGCAGAATGTTATTTTTTGCAAAAAAAAAAAAAATAAAACATTCATGCATTTATCCATTATGCAACCTGCTTGCTTTGTTTAATAAAATGGCACTTGAAAAAACAAGTTTTAACAATGAGTGGACCTAAGGTTGTTTACTGCGCTTACTGTACTAAATTGTATTATTTGTATAATTTCAAATGGATATAATTTATGAAAGCTCATTTTCTTTTGAATTAAATAATTAGAAATGATAAGAAATCTGAAATTAAGCATGTGGTACATAGCACTTATATCAGTGTTCCTATGGTTGTTATATTATATTATATTATGGTTACTTATTACACTGACACAGAATTCATGGTGGGACTGTGGTGGCCTAGTGGTTCAGGGTACTGGACTACTGACCAGAAGGTCCAGGGTTTAAATCCCACCTCTGCCAAGCTACCACAGTTGGGTCCCTGAGCAAGGCCCTTAACCCACAATTGCTTGGATTGTAAGTAAGACTGTATAAATTGTATATCGCTCTGGATAAGGGTGTTTGCTAAATGCTGTAAATGTAAATGGAATTTGGGTTTAACTTTTTTATTTGCTTAAAGAGCCCAAAGATCCAGACAAAATATATGCAAAAGTAAAAAAAAACATATATGTAATATGTATTACAATTGCTTTAGCTATATTTTTATTTTTAAATGGTCTATCAACATAAAAAAGTTTTGATAGAAATTAGGCATGCCATTTATATAACCAAGCTGCATCATATATCATTCCTCCTGATGAGCCAAAGAATATGTTTATGCTTAGGTGTGGAGCCTCCAAAGGACCGGACTTTTGTACGTTTACAACGACGCCACATCAACGTGCCACTCTACAGCATCCTGTCCACTGTCACCATAGTAGGCATGCTCATGGCAGGTGCCTTTCTCTTCTTCAACATCAAAAACCGCAACCACAGGTCAGGATGCATTTCCACATGCATATCATAGGTGCCAACATTTGATAGTTTATGTCAGCTTGAATCTCTCTTCCCTGAACAGGCTGATCAAAATGTCCAGTCCTTATATGAACAACCTGATCATCCTTGGAGGCATGCTGTCCTATGCCTCAATCTTTCTTTTTGGTCTGGATGGATCCTTCGTCTCAGACAAAGTGTTTGAGACTTTATGCACAGTAAGTACTGCTTGCTGATTCGGGGACACCTGGCTCACTCTGACTTAAATATGCTTAGCCATGGATAATTAAAAGACAATCCACCTACACTCTTGAGACCCTTGCATGCTTTACAATGCTGATCTTCCCTTCAGAGGGATTTGTCATATTGTCCTGCTTCCCTTCTATGGCTACTTCTTGACAGCCTCAACTGTAATTTAATTACGTTTTGATTGCTTCATGGAAGTAAGTATCTGGGGAGAGACCAAAAGTTGTATTCTGCGACACACAGTAGCCTGAGCCAACTCTAGCCACTCCAGACACTGGTGTCAAAGCCAGGTATTAACTTACGATAGCAATTTTGATGAGGGCCAGCTGGGCAATCAGTACTTCTGCACACACCTCTGACATATCTGTCACATGTTCTGCCCTGATAGCAAATGATTGATGGCCTGGTATTTGGCTACCTTTGCCAATTCAAACTGTCAACATACTCCCTTGGTGATGACTTAACCAAGTCTGGTTACTAGTACACAGCTGCAACTGTAACCAGTGGACCAAAATGCAAATGCTGCACCAATGGTACTTATGGTAGATTACATATGGGTCGCATGCAGCCCAGAGTCTGAATGATGTGATGAACCTTTGTTGTGACAGGCAGCCTTTTTCTTTTCTAATTAGTTTTTCTTTTTATCTGGTATGTTATTATTACAAGGATAAGTGCTAGAGGATTTTGTTAGAGCTGTTTTTACTTACCACTAAAATGCTGTAATGATGATCAAATCCTGTTAGAAATGCAAGGATCGGATTTTATTGTAGCTGCCAGAAGTCAACAGAACATACATGCAAATGTTTATATTGAGTGTATATAAACAATCATTTTGATACTAAATTATTAATTTATAATTATTAATTCCCATAAAATTAGATATTCCATTGGATTTCAGTGAAGTGGTTTTGGTTTAAAATCTATGCTGTGAATTTTTTATGCATGTGATAATGTTTGTTTGTTTTTTGTTTGTGTAGTTTATGTAATGTAGCTTTTGGCATAAATGGCTGTTTAATGACAGGCACAAGGTTACATCAACACACAACGTTATATCAATATTAGTCCTACATATTTAGATATTATTTAGCATTATTAATTAACAAATACATGTCCTGGGCTGTGAGATGAAACCGAGGGACTGGAAATAAACCCACCTAGACACAGAGTTGACATGCATACTCCAGAGGTCAGAGGTCAGGTTCGAACCAGGGATGGTGGATCTGTGAGGCAACCGTCCAAACCTCTGTGCCACTATGCCACGCACATAATGAGTCCTTGAGTTCTTGTAGTGAGCTTTGATTGGAAGGAATTTATTGCTTGCATTGTAGTTAAAGTGATGTCTCTCTTGCTCAGGTTCGCACGTGGATCCTCATTGTGGGTTACACAACAGCATTTGGAGCCATGTTTGCCAAGACTTGGAGAGTGCATGCCATTTTCAAGAATGTGAAGATGAAGAAAAAAGTGAGCATGCACACGTTTTGAATTATTTTCTTTCATAATCCTTTAGCATCAAACATAATGAAACATCTTATAATATTGAAAGTGAACCTGTCACGACATTGTGTTTCATGAGGATCTATGTGGTGATCAGTGGCTCAGCTTTTGAACATTCACACTCATACACACATAATAATTGCTGCCTTTGTAAACAGCTGAGAGCTAAGAAAAGGTTTGTGTTCAGACTGAGGCAGGGGGCTGTGTTGGAAGCACATGATTTTTCTGGATATGTTTTGTCCATTAGCAGTTAGTCGGGTTCAGGTGGTGGGTCATATACGACCATCAGGTGTACTGATATTGCTCAGGTGTCTCTATATTAGGAGACGTTAGAGAAAGACGTGTATGCCTGTCTAAAATTATTTTTAGAAAGACCAGATCAATACATTTTAAACATTAACTAGTGCCTTTCCACCATTCTAGGTCAGTCATTCCCTGTAGAATTGATCTAGCTATAAACTGTTGGAGGTTTTTTTTATTAATATTTGTTTATTGTATTGCGGCACTATTATTCTGCAGAAATTAGTTGATTAGGTATATAAATAGTCTGCCACATCAATAGCTAAGGCTATTAACTATGATAGTAACAACATTGTGCATGTACACACACTGTGCTGTGAATGTGATTGAATGTAGTTAATAATTGAATACACAACAAAGACAAGTTATTTAATGTTCAAATGGATAAACTTTATTGTTTTTTGCCAATATTCACTCATTTTGAATTTGATACCTGCAACATGCTCCAACGAAGTTGCGACGGGAGCATGTTTACCACTGTGTTACATTACCTTTTCTTTTAACAACACTTAATAAGCTTTTGGGAACTGAGGACAATAATTGTTCAAGCTTTGTAGGTGGAATTCTTTCCCATTCTTGCTTGATGTACAACTTCAGTAGCTCAACAGTCCGGGGTCTCCGTTGTTGTATTTTGCACTTCATAATGCGCCACATGTTTTTAATATGAGACAGGTCTGGACTGCAGGCAGGCCAGTCTAGTACCTTCGCTCTTTTACTACGAAGTTGTAACACGTGCAGAATGTGACTAGACATTGTCAAAGTCTCAGATGTGCAAGGTACTCATTCCATGGGCACTAACACACACCCATACCATTAGACATGCTGACTTTTGAACTGTGCGCTGATCTGGACTGTCCTTTTCCTCTTTGGTCTGGATGACATGACTTAATGATTTCTAAAAACAATTTGAAATGTGAACTCGCCAGACCACAGGGCACTTTTCCTCTTTGCATTAGTCCATCTCCGATGAGTTCGGGCCCAGAGAAGCTGGCGGCGTTTCTGAGTGTTGTTGATATATGGCTTTTGCTTTGCCTGGTAGAGTTTTACCTTGGACTTGTATATGTAGCGATGAACTGTGTTCACTAACAATGATCCGGTGCCTAACTGGTTGCATATGGCACAAGGCTGGGAAAACTTTAGACAGGGTGCCAATCCATTGTAGGGTGCATACACTCATACAACCACTCACTCACTAGGGGCACTCTAGAGACACCAATTAACCATGTCTTTGGACTGTGGTAGGAAACCTGAGTACCCAAAGAAAACCCACACTGACACAGAGAGGATATGCAGACTCCACACAGGAAGGACATAGACTGCTCCACCTGGGCATATAACCCAGGACCCTCTTACTATGAGGTGACAGTGCTACCCACCGAGCCATTGTGCCGCCTAGAGGGTATCAGTTTTGTAACAGTTTTGTACTATTTGTAACAAATAGTAAATTCCACTGTGTGCAGGATGTTGCATTTATATCTATATTTTTTAGATTTATCTCTATAGTGCTTTTTACAGTGGAGCATTGCCTCTAAGCAGCTTCCAGTGGCCAGGCAAAAATCCTTAAAGATTATACTTTCTTGGGAGGACCAAGACTAAAAGAGATTCAACCTCCTTGGGTGGCTTAGGTTGTATAATTAAGAATTAAACCATAACCATAACCATAATATAAACCATACCTATAACTATAACCTATAACAAAAAATAGAGAATATAAAACTATAGAATATGAGACAATAGTGTATAACAAAAGTGTTAAAAAAGTGTTAGCATAAAAAATATGTGTATCCACATTATTTAGTCCAGTACACAGAGTCCCTATAGGACCCTGTGTCCTCAGGAGTGAAGTTTTGTTTTGTTTGGCATGCTTTGAGATAACAAAGTAACCTTCCAATCCTGTTTTATTCACTTAATTTGCTACATCACATAACACATATCAGACCACTGTCATTACTAGCCATTTACATGTATACTGTTACCAACTCTTGGTCTATTATTGCTCCTACTGTCAACGAAAAGAGAGAGAATATTCTATTGCTGTAATGCGATAGTCTCACTATAAAATGCACACACACACTGCATCAAAGACTGTGTTTACACCAAATCTTCACACACTCCCAGTGACCTCTTTTCTGACAGGTTTTCTGTTTCCACTGCCTCTGAGTTTTTAATATAAAGAAAGAAGACAGGGAAAGAACAATGACACAGTGGGCTTTTATTTGTAAGGCATTATGTAAACGATGGCTAGCCTGTAGCAGCTCAGTTAAGCTGGCCCTTTTTATTTATAGAACACAGACTCTGTAGCTCAAAAAAGAGTGAGGAAGGAAAGCAAGACGAGCAACAAGAATAGGGTCGGTTACATATAAAGTGGTGCATTTTCCCTTTTCACCACAGGGCACTGATATATATCGCAGGCCAGAATGTAACAGAGACAATGAAACCTATACTGAGTGTATCAGCTTACAACACACTGTCTGAGCAACTATTCTCACATCAGTGGCATAAACTAAGTACACAGTTAATGCAAGAAAGCCTGGTGTCTGACATGCCAGTGTAATCATAGAAAGTCTGAGATTTAAGCAATGTCATAGACAATAAACACACTAGCAGGGCAACACTAATCATTGTAATGTGTACGATCTACTACATCAAACAATTAGCATATTATTAGCCTATTTGTGCCTAAAATTAACTGGCATTACAGTTTAGCAAGGGAGATATGAATGCTGTTCTCACCCACAAATCAGAGCCAATTCGTCTTAGGTACAAGTTGTTTTAAGAAAAAGATTTTAAAAAATGGTTTATGCACCCTGTCTGCTGTAATGTTCCTATGATACATTAGGTTATATGCAGTAATAGCTATAGTTAATGTACAAATGCTGGGAAGAATGGGTTCTAATCTGGTTAGCTAATCCTGGAAGTTAAAAAAAGACAAATCTTTGTGGCCACTCACAGAGTGAATATGGACTATCACTGGTTGTCTTGGTCAGTTATTATATAACCAGTTCTCATAATCAACACATTGGATACAGGTGGGCAGGAATAAAGACGTGTGAATCTAAGCCTCTCCAAAACAGTCATAAACCTAAAGTTTATCAATACTCAATACTATTTCAGCTGGTTTTACCTGAAATAAAGGCTACCTTAGCACAGGAAGTACAGAAAGTATGTGATTTATGGACCCCTCCTGCCACGCTGATGACATCACCATCCTGGATCGCAGTTGGCAGGACGTCGTGGGACTCTTCGAACCGTCGCCACTTCGAGGGCGCCCCCCCTTTCGGAGCAGGCAGGGTGGTGTGCCTTCGAGCCCCTGCGCCCCCCTCCCGTATCTCGACCCATGGGGCGTCGATTGTCTCCGCCCTGCACGGGTATTTTCTGACTGCGCAGGCGTGCCTTGATTGTGCACACCTGTCACGGATCAGCGAGGACTATTTATAAGCTTCGCCCGCGTTCATGCTGTGTAAAGCTTTCCTTGTTGCAC
>JAUZSU010024897.1:0-10621 GCA_034780255.1 Parotocinclus maculicauda | reverse complement strand
ATACTCTTCTCACAGGTTCTAGTACTTTCTTCCCTTATATAGTGTGATGACTCTGCCTACAGATACTCTTCTCACAGGTTCTAGTACTTTCTTCCCTTATATAGTGTGATGACTCTGCCTACAGATACTCTTCTCACAGATTCTAGCACTTTCTTTCCTTATATAGTGTGATGACTCTGCCTACAGATACTCTTCTCACAGGTTCTAGTACTTTTTTCCCTTATATAGTGTGATGACTCTGCCTACAGATACTCTTCTCACAGGTTCTAGTACTTTCTTTCCTTATATAGTGTGATGACTCTGCCTACAGATACTCTTCTCACAGTTTCTAGCACTTATTTCTTTTCAAGGCTTTGAGCTCTATTCAAATTTCTTTAATGTTTAAATTCAACACCTTCATAGATGCTCATCATACTCCACGCCCCGTAGCTCTCATATGAACACTCAGTGTGGTTTTAGGAAATGAAAAAAAAAAGATTTTAGGACCATAAATATAAAGAAAAGTATTAAATTGGATTGGAATGAACTGGTGAATTACAAGGTTTTCTTAGCTTGCCTGTAAAATGATATCATTATTTATTATTATAGGGCTTATTGTAGAATAAAATGATCTGTGAGTGTAATTCCATAAATATAATCACCACACTGCAGGGGCTCAATCTATGCAAAATTCAGTCTGTGCCAGCTGATGCCAAACCTGGGACTGGCAATTAGCTTTTATTAATAAATTGCATGTTCGAAATTCATTAGTAAGGTTTTCTTTGCTACTAACGTTTATTAACACCTCCTACCTGCGCGCGAGGAAACTGGATGTCACATCGAGTCGAATTAAACGAGTGTTTTCTCAAGAAATCACTTTCACATTCCCAAATTTCTGGAGGGGAAAGAAAAAACACTCGCGGTGCTTTGATGACTAAATAGTTTTGCAAACTGCAGCTGTTTGCAGAATAGGAGCAATTTCCCCGCGGCATTTATCGTGGCTACGCTCGTCACATGCTCAGGAAATTCAGCGTCTCGATTCCGATCCGCGCTCAATCAGATATTTCTGTCAACAAGATTTATTATTACGAGACTTTTTTCCAGCTTCTAAGAGACTGTGACAGGTGTGAAAAGCTTGAAATGAGCTGCTTTCATTCCCCCTCTAAAGCTTTCGGATGGGAGTAGTGTAAATTGAAAAATCTTACCGATGCACGTTGGAGGGCTGGGTTGCCAGTAGTATCGGTTTTCCACTTGAATGCAGGTGATCCGAGACTCGCCCTGGAGCTCATATCCCGGGTCGCAGACGAAGGTCATGGTGTCGCCGGGCTCTTTGCCCTCGCCGCTCCGTGTGCCGTTCATGGGGGTGCCCGGGTCCCGGCAGGCCGTCGCTACGGAACCTGGTGGACGGGAAAAGTGGGCGTGAGACATGATAGAAATAAAATGTTGAATTTGATCGTAAAGAGGTGTTTGATCTGTGCTTGTGGGACTATGGTAGCCTAGCGGTTAAGGCACTGCACTCTGGAACTGAAGGTCATGGGTTCAAATCCCACCGCTGCCACAGTTGGGTCCTTAAGCAAGGCCCTTAACCCATCATTGCTTAAATTGTAAGAATATATCAGTTGTAAGTCGCTCTGGATAAGTGCAAATAATAATAGTTTTATTATTACTAAACTATTATTACCAAAACTAGTAATACCTAGTTTTACCGGAACGCCTCCCTAATGGGCCTAGATGCCATCCTATGGCCATGACATTGACGACCACGTTTGGGGCTTTTTCTAGCCTGTCATTGGCTGCTTGAGAAACATCCACCATCCCACTTTGACTCCTAAATGTACGACCCTTTATGCTACCCCTCTCGTTGCTGATCCGATTTGCAGTCGTACCTCTTGAAAATGAGTCTCGCGCTGTCACAGCCTGAGCTCGGAGTTTATTTTCAATTCATGAACACGGCCTCATTTGAAATTCGAACAGCTTACTGGAGAAATCGATGGCGAACCCAGACTTGCTGATGTAGAAATCCGTCTCGAACTGGATGGTCACGACGTTGAGAGTGCTGTGGATCCCGTCCGGCAGGAGCGAACCGCTCACTTCCTTCAGGAGCATCTCGTTCTCGGGGTGGCCGTCCCAAACCTTGAGGATGTCGTGCGACGCTTCGGTGTCGAACGCCAGAAACTGGAGGCTAAAAGGACGGGGAAAAGGACGGTTCCGTTACACTCTGGTACATAAGAGCACGACCCAATCGGGTCAAGATGCCCTAAATCTGTTTCTCTCCTCGAACCTGTTTGTATCGGGATCAGAAAGAAGAAAAACAGACTGGGAGTCGAGAGTCTCTTCAAAAAGCTATTTTTCACAAAAATGAGGGGATTTTTCAAACAAACATGAAGCGATTATTTCGGTAAACAAGTTGATTAAACACATGAGATTCATGGGGGTGAACAGAAGTATCAAACTGGAGCGGAGTGCCCCCGCATTGTCTGTTCAGTAGGGTGTATGGTCACCCAAGAGGGTCAAAGCACCCTGCCAGCAATGGCGCATGGACAGGATCAGATTGTTTAGCAGTTCTAGTGGGATTTTCTTCATATTCGTTTTAAAATATAAACTCATTTTTGTGAGCGGTGAATTGAATCCGAATGAACAGGCAACGAAAAGGGAGTTTGTTACTTGACCAAATTTAATATCACCAACCATTTGAAACGTAGAACCAACACAAAATGTTAAATAGCAAGCTTTAAATTTGTGTAAAAAAAAACGTTCTGTTCTCAATCTGATTATAAATAATAAGTACCTCCGAAAAGTCCAGCCTGATTAGATTTCCACTCCAAACTGTGACTCCACTACGTATTTTGGTGCAGTATATCTGAATCATTTTATGGTTGATTCACTTGAATGCGTTTGAAAGCGAAAGCTTTCGGCTGGCGGCACGTCTTCAGAACGGTTTGTTGCCACAGTGGTGGTGGCTAATTGCAGATTTGAAGACTTGCTGACTCAAAGTGCTGCCATTTTCTTTGAATATCAAACATGCCATCCCTGTTCGCCTCGTCCCCAAAGTGCGTGGGCCGCGATCCGATTTTTTTCTCGTCCAGGCAGCTTTAATTACAGCTCTCGTTGGTGTGAGTGTTAAAATGATTGAACCTAATGGTAAATATGAACGGATTCTAGCCCTCATAACCTTTTTATAGCTACAGCCTGACAGGTGACGGTCAATATTTTTGTCTTATCCGTTCTGACCCAGGTTAACGTGCTGGACTACGAACCAGAAGGTCCAGTTCTGCCAGTCTGCCACTGATGGACTCTGAAGAAAAAGAGAGCCTGCTAAATAAACGTTTCTCTCAGATAAAGACTGATACAGAGCTAAGAGACGGTTGTCTGGGCAGGACCTGGGTTCAATCGCCGGGCTGGGCTTGCAACTTAAAGGTTGAGTGGTGCGGTTAGGTCACTCGACGGACCCACCTCCACCTCTGCCCAGTGATTTCCGAACCCCATTCAACTGTACCCGTGAAAATTTGGCATGGATAAAAACGTTTGGCTTTGATTTACAGATTTCAAAGACACCCTTTGCTGCCCTGGTGAGACTAAGCTTTTAAAACGACATTTTAATAACATCTTTACCACTTTTAACTTTCAGCACTGCTTTGAGGAAAGTTTTGCGGTCCGAATGTGACCTTCAGCACAGCCCGTAATAATCCCCCTTCTCCTGGGTGAACACTGCTCCCACTTGATAAACCTTAATTCATTTCTTTTTAATTCCCTTTTAATCACTGGACTCATCTAGGGCTTTAATAAGCCTCCAATTCCCAGAATGCACCAGCACTGCTGCAGTTACCTACGTTTAAACAAAAGACAGTTATTAGCGAGAGGATTTAGCTCTTCTGACCGTACCTGACCGTGTTCCCTGAGTCCACCTCGATGGTCCACGTGCACCGGAGGTTGTTGTCGTAGGGGAACGGGTATCCGGGAGATAAAATCCTCCCTGACGATTCTCCCTTGAAACTTCCGCCGCATTCCGCTACGATAGAACAAGACGGTCCGTTATGAGGATCACGATGTCTGGACTTCAGGATGACGTAACTCACAAACACTGACTGAACAGAATTTATTTGGAGATAGAAGAACCTCACGCTGTGGCTCTTAAGGGCCTTTTGTAACCAATATTCAATATCGCTTATCAAGTAAAAGGTCTCAGGTTCGAGCCCAGGCCATAAGAAGCCACGTTTTGGGACTGTGGTGGCCTAACTGGACTTTATACCAGAAAGTCCAAGGTTCAAATCCCACCTCTGCCAGGTTGCCAATTGCTTGGATTGTAAGACTGTAAGTCACTCTGGGAAGTCTGCATGTCCTCCCCGTGTCTGCGTGGGTTTACTCCGGGTACTCCGGTTTCTTCCCACAGTCCAAAGCCATGCTTGCTAGGTTAATCGGAGTCTCCAAATTGTCATTGACTCGTCATTGTGTATGCAAAACACCTAACTGGAAACAGCTGCACGCTGGTCCCAAGCCCGGATAAATGGGCTTGGGTGGAGAAAGCAATGGCAAAACTACTCCACTATCCTGCCCAAATACTTCATGGATCACATCGATGAAGGACAGAAATGTGTGGAGATCCATGATCCATCAAGTGACCGAGAGTCGGCTGCGACTGGACGGTTAATCCCATAACAAAGTCACTCTGGAATGGAGATTATAGGGTTATAAACTTTTAAACTTTATTAATAAGCAGCTGTTCTTTCAGACAATATAGTCTTTGCGAAGTCTTTTATTATTAATCAGTCGCCACTTAAAGCAGATGTATTTCATATCAGTTATTTTCGCATGGCACAGTAACAACTACTAAGCGCGTCACTTTGCACGAGCTGCTACATAACGACGCGACTCTCTTTGTTAGCTAGCACTTCAGGCTCGTGGAGGTGTGAGGCCAACACATTCATGCTCAAGAGAAAACCAAGCGTGAACAGAACCAGACTCGAGCAGTTAACGACTACTCGATGGCACCTTTCACAGGTCGGGTACACTATACCCGCCTAATGCTGCGCCTGTAAGGGGTCGGAGCAGGGACAGGACACGTGACCATATCCCTGATTAAGACACATTATTGCACCGGTTTAGAGCGCAAATAATTACAGACAGCGTCGATTCTGAAAATGCCACCGAGTGGCCCGAGCTCACGGCTGGAACGGGGGACCATGGATTTCCTATATGGTTGTTTTCTTATGAAGTGCTGCTCACTTTTCTCAATCTAGTGACCACGTGAGACGGCAGCTGGACACGGTAGGGCGTCTGATTAGGCTGATTGTGCTAAAGGACTCTATCTATCTTAATTAAATCAATCTTCTTGAACCTTTTAAAAGGGCAGCAGGGGTTCGGCGGGTAGCACCGCCACCTCACAATAAGAAGGTCCTGGGTTCGATCCCAGGGTGGAGCGGTCTGGGTCCTTTCTGTGTGGAGTCTGCATATCCTCCGGTTTCCTCCCACAGTCCTAAGATGTGCATGTTAGGTTCATTTATTACTTTAAATTGATATTGATTTGTGAGTGTATATACATATTACAGTTGTTGAGATTAATAAGTGCATTGATATGACCTTGTGTGTGTCGTTAGGTAGCCCCTGATGCCGATAGCGACGTAAAAGAAGACAAACAAACCTTTTAAAAACCCTGAACCTGTAAATGGGTTTAAAATAATCAATACATTTAGTTATGCAGGCGATAAACTGGATTATTTTACTGAATTACTTCAAACGTTCAGGCAGCCTTGGTTCGATCCCGACCTCGGATTCTACCTGTGTGCATGTGGGTTTACTCTGGGTACTCCGGTTTGCATTATCTGTAAATTTCAATGACATGTACGGAACATTTTTCGTTATTAAATACAAAATAATCATTATTGGTAAGTATAACTTTTGAGATAATGCTTATTTTTTTGGATTTCTATCCTGATGCTGCCCTTTAAAAATATTTAGGTTTAAGACTTTCACTTTACTTAAAATGGTAAAACCGGTCCAAACGTATGAGTTTTAGTCCAGTCACAGAGCTGAATTTTAAACTCAAACATGCATGTTATTCCAGACTTTTTTAATTGCTTGTTCCTCGGATGTTCCTACTTAAGAATCTACTGAGGAGGAAGGAAAAAAAATAAAAACAAATCTTTAGTTTTCAGCACTTTTCAATTTCTGGAGGACTATGTGGAATCAAAACAAGGAAGGAGGAAGAAATAAAAATAAATGTTTATTTAAAAATAACATTTATTTAACCTACAATTAAACAATTAAATTAAAACTGAACAGAAGAAACTTGTTAGCTCTCCACTGGAGGGTGGAAAAAGCTAAAAAAATAATAATATATATATATATATAATTTTAGCCATTGGTGCTGCGGCAGATCCGAGAAATACCAAAAAATATATATATATATTTTTTGTATTCTTCAAATATGATCGTCGCCGAATCCTATTAAAAAAAAAGCTATAAAAAAAGTCTGGCGTAAGAATAAAAAAAATTCTCTTGGTACAAACATGAACATATCTGGTTCTCTAAAATAAAAAAACGTGAAAAAAACAAACGAACAAATGAACGAAAATGACTGTATGTGATCGACACATATTTGTTTAAACAACAGCAGGTGCAAAGAACCAGATTTTGCTTCTAGTTTGAGGGCAAATCAGAACTGAATTTTCACACAGCAGAAGAAAAAATGACTAACTATTACTAACCTTAATAGTTTGGTCATGAAGAATCAGGTGATAAAGTTATTAAATCTGCTCGGGCATTAAAATGGCATAAAAATAACACATAAAAATGGGCAAGGAAGTTTCGCATTATGGCCGTTTATCTGGAACGCCGTGTTTAGTTGGGACCAAAAAATGCACCGTTTTGAAACGCCGGACCTCTTTATTAATATAAATAGTGCTGTGGGACAGTTTCCAGTCACTGGTGCAGCTCTTGTGCAGCATCTGCTCATCAGGATGCGCAGCTGCAAAAAAAGCTCCGCGTTATTTACAGTTCGACTGCTTGGAAACGTCACCACGGCTGCCCGACAGACGCTTCGGTTTGTGCGTGGGCAAAACCTTGTTACCGTAAAACTGATGTTTGGCTCCGGTCGAGGATTCGCTCCAGAATTCAGGACGGTCTTAACATTGGGGAGCAAAACTAACTGTACAAAAGTGTTAGGTCACCAAAAGATAGAGATATTATTATTTCATAAAGGTATTGTAGACTGTATAACGACCATATATCCATCTATCCATCCATCCATCGCCGGTGCCCACTTGGCAACAACCCTAGACAGAGCGCCAATCCATCGTAAGGCACACACACACACACACACACACACACAGTCACACACTAAGGGTCATTTTCGAAACACCAATGAACCTAACATGTCATTTGACTGTGGGAGGAAACCAGAGTACCCGGAGTAAACCCACGCAGACACGGGGAGGATATGCAGACTTCAGGGAGAAAGGACCCAGGTCCGCATGGATTCCATTAAGCGGACGCAAATGTACAAGGCGGCAGGTGTAACCAAAACAGGACCTGTGTGGCACCAGCCTGGTCTGCTACCTACTAGGGATCTTAGTAAATCAGTCCCTTTGTATCTTTGTATCATTATCTTTACACTGGACAGTGTGATTAATTGGGGCAGATCGCAGGTACCTGATACGCCTCAGTTGGAAAAACGGAACTCGTAAATCCTTCGACTGCACGCAGAGAGCAGGCTGACTGACAGCCGAGTGTAGGACGAGAACCAAAGACGCCCATATTGAGCACAATCGCTGTTCATTTTCTCTTCCATCCGTGACAGATCTTATATATCGGTATTCTAGAAGGCGTGCGTACCTATGCAGGAGGGAAGCTGGTGGTCCCATGTTCTCCTCTCGCCCGTCATACACCTCAGGACGCCGCTGCCGTGCAGGGTGTAGCCCGGGTCACAGCGGTACGCCACGGCGCTGCCTGCGAAGTGACCCTGGTCGCTCACTTTGGAGCCGAACTGCGGGACGCCCGGCTCGTCACAGTGGGACAGTTCAAAACCTGAAAACAGACAACGGTAGATGTCAATCGTGTGACCCTGTGCTCCCTGTCCACCCGAGCCTACCCAGGATTCAAACCCACTCCCTCAGGAAAGGCTGCACTGACCAGGGATGCCGAGAACGTTTTGTCCCTGGTTCTAGTATTAAGGGTTCTTAGTACAAAAGCTTATTTCTGATTTTGAGCTCGACTGGTGCAGTTGTTGTCTGACCCGCTATCTGTGGCTTGTTATAAACGAGGAACAATAAACGGAGCAAACGTAATCACGGTTGTTCTTCCATAGCAAAGGAGGAACTGTAATTAAGAGAAGCACAAATAATATTACTCACACCACTGCGAGTTAATCAGTTCGTAACAAGCGAGCGACACGGCTAATTAGCTCATTAAAAAGTGGAAACGAGACGAGCTCCACCAGGTCCATCAGGAGCGGATATCCCCGAGGAAACCGACTACACGAACATACCAGAACGGTTTCCACTGCATCCTGTCACTCGGCAACATTCGCAGGTTTTCTCCGTGGCTCCTGTCATTGCCTTTTGGCAAACTGTTGCACGCTTGAAGTTTAAGGCCCTTGCCTTTTGTCAGCGAAAAACTTAATCGCATTAATTTTGAGGAGAGTCCCTGCAATCAGCAGTTCTTGGTTGCTTTCGGAATACGCCACGGCAAAGTTTTAACTCTGAGGAACTTTTGGCTCTCGGATTTGCATCTTCAGCCAATTATTTTGCTGCAGTGACCTCTAAACAGCAAGTCCTTTGTTTTGGTATTTCCAAAAGAGCCATCCAATATCCGTATAATAACATAAAAACAAGAGGCATGAGTCACAGAGGCTGGGTTAAGCAGATTGGTATGATTCGTTGGTCCTAAGTGGTGTCAGATATCTAAAAAACGAGAGGATACTTCAAAATGGATATGAAGCCATCAAATAAGAAACAAGATTATGAAAAAAGCAAATGAAAAGTCAAAAAGTTGTTCGAATCAGCTGCAATGATGGTGATTGAGATGCAAGTGGATGAAACTGGACCACAGCGCCCTTACATTGACTGTTCAGTAGGGTCTATGGTCACCCAAAAGGGCCAGAACACACATTGATGGGATATAATCCAGAAGTTCTAACGGGATCCTCGTCACGTTTAAATATGGCCTCGTTTGTGCGCAGTTCATCAAAAAACGTTTTGCAGAAGCTTACCTGGATAAAAGTGTGTGTGTTAAATGTACATGTAAATGTAAAAAGAACCACCAGCAGACCCTTGGTCAAAAGCACTGCAATTCATAAACCCAGTGTAACCCTAGCGGAAGAATGGCGGACCCAGAGGAGGCGTACGGAGAACACAGGCGTTTAATACCAAACAAAAAGTCCAACACCAAAATCAGAATGAACAAACCAGATACCAGCAAACAATCCAAAGGGCGAGACAAGAGCAAAGTCGAGGTAACGAAAAGCAGGTCGAATAAACGGTAGGTCTGCGATAATCAAAGCAATAAGGAGTGCTTAGAACCGTGAGCCAGGAGACTTAGCAGAAAAAGGGAGTGAAGGGCCCAAATGTGTTTTCCATCAAGTACCTTCGCATGATCAGCATGAAGAATCTGTCGTATCCAGCGATGGGACGTTATGCCAGTCAGAGGCATGGTCGTCGTTCCAGTGGTGGTCGAGCGAGAAATTTAAAGGGACTGTGCGCTCTCTGGACTTCAGAACGCCGTTGCAGTCGTCCTGTTTTAATAATTACGTTTCATTGTCACGTATGGCTTTAGAACCTTTTCCATTGCACAGGGTTGCTAAGGAACCGGGAGGAAGCAAACTGCGGGTTGTATTTCACAGCTCATTTGTCACATTATTTTGCATGAGGGGAAAAAGATCGGCGATAGGATCGTGATTTTCCCACTGAGCCCCAAAATATTAGGTAGTTTGTCAATAAGAAATAGACGTACAACATGAAGCGCTGTGACTCGCATTTTCCCCGATGCAATACATTACCTTACAAGTCCCAACCGCCGCGCTTTCATTTGTACATATCAATGTCTCGCTCTATAGGGACCGAAGGCTCAAAATGAAGACAAAGGAGCTTTTAAATCCAGTCAGAGGTGGATAGAAAAGTACAGAGAACAGCACGGGCAAAGCCCTGAAAATCTGTCAGAACACGCCGAAAAGATATTTAACCTAAACAGGCCGGCGGTCGGGCTGTGGCCCCCAAAACGGAACTCTGTCGATGCTTCGGTTTTGGGTTAAACATCTATATAAAGGCCAGGGCTGAGGGTTTCTAAGCTACCCAGAGAATCAAACTCAGAATTATTTCTTAGTCTCTTTATTAGAGTAGCTGGAAAAAAGGGAAGGTGTTTATACCTGCTCCTATAGGATAAACTGGCAAATACAGTCCAGTTAAGTTATTCGCTTATTTGATCCTAAATTCCATTTAATTGGACCAAAGAACGTGAGAGCGAATAAGAAAAAGAAGCCATAAGTCGCCACTTAGAGTGGATGCAAAGCGGATCAGCGAGATATGGGAGGATTTTTGGGATCCCCGGGAGAATTTATGCTTTTATCAAAGATGAGGAAATCTGAAAAGTTGTGTTGACAAGAGCAAAACCAGCGGGAGGTGACCACGCCCACCACTTTCTTGATTCTGTT
>JAUZSU010024876.1:0-10623 GCA_034780255.1 Parotocinclus maculicauda | reverse complement strand
CCAGAACTGTCCATCAGGATCCACAGGGTCAATATACACGGCCGGGCTGCTATAGCCAAACCTTTGTCTAAAACCAGTGTTTCAGTTTTATTGTCTAACCCCTGTATGTTCCAACCAAAGCGACTACGATTAACTTTCAGTTGTTTATTTTGCTTATTGTGATGTCTGGCTTTGCTTTTCAGGAGGTTGTAGTGAGCTAGAACAGAATTTCCTGGAGCAGGTGAAATCAGTGTTTAAATACAGTGGAAATGATTGGAACCAAATTTACCTGCTCAGAGCACTCTACAGACAGGCTGGCACTGACAGTGTCCAAGCTGTGATGAACAGCACCACCTATGAGTGGGTCTTCCCTTCGGAACTCTTACGACTTCAGGTAACTCATTAGCGTTAAACTGTACACACCGGTTTATATGTCTATATTTCATCCCCGGTGAGGAAAGGTCTGTCAGTTTTGAAGTTCAGGCAACTGCAGTCATTACGTCTACATTAAGGAGTAACCACATTACCGAATTGTCCTTGGCACACACTGCCACCCCTTGTATAACCTTATATCACCTGAATGGATTGTGAAGTTCTTGTTGTTTATAATGCTAATTATTCTAATTCTGTGTTTTCCAAAAAATGAGTTCTTTGTTAAACAGTGTAAGGAACAATAAGGATTAAAAGGATGAAAAAAAGAGGTAGCTGTAATCCGTTGCCTGTTCAGCTGCTCATGTGTTTCTTTTTTTGTAGCGGTTAACACCTGTGGAGGTGGACCGATTTCTGTGCTGCGGTGAGAAGTATAAGATCTTCAGAAATGCAGTGGGACAAGTACTACTGGACTCCAGTACAGACACTCTCAAGGCTGCACTGCAAGTTAGTAATAAACAAAGCTTGTTATATCATGACTCCACCTATAGTGGAGCTATAGAGCTAGTCAAATAAAGTTCTTCTCAACTGTCATTCCATTAATAGTGAATTATGATTTATGGACCATAAAGCAAAATTAATGTTATGTTACTTAATATAGTACTTAAGCGACTTAGTGTAGATATGCCATTGTTTCTGTAGTGGTATAATGACCATATGTAATTATTTATGTGTCTTTATTAGAATACATTCAGACGACACAATAAATTTGTATGCAGTATTAAAAAAAAGAATAACAGCTTCTACATATAATGGTGGCAAGTATTTAGTGTGGCCTCCCCTTACACCCTCACAACAGAAGCAGCTGGCAGGGCAAGCCTGGCAGCTTTATTTGGATGCTAAGTTGACCCTTTTACAATCCAATGAGGCTACATCAGGAACAGGGTTTTGGGAAGGGTAACGGCCAAGTAACTACTTTTTCAGAGGGGCAACACAGGGAAATCCTAATATATAGAATTAAGATCAGTGGAAAAGAGAATTATGGACTGACAAATTTGGGTTCAGTCGTTGATAATATTTCAAATATGGTCATTGTTATTGTATAGTGTGTTGTGCAAAATCTTAAACCACCAATAGATTTGGTGTTTTAGCAACGGTATAAAGGAAATATGGAGTTTTTTCAAAAATGTAATAAAAAATAAGCTTTCTTCTATGGAAAACAGTGTGTTTTTAATTAAACAATGTGTTTTGTTTTCTCCAGAATGGGCACAGTTCAAAATCTGTAAAAAGTGTCCTCTTGGCTCTAGCCTTGTTTAGACAGGTCACCTGCCGCCTGTCCTCACCTAACGCTGCCATGCGTCCTGGAACACAGGTAATAAAAGTGTAATGCAAAATAATTAATTTAAAACAAAATAATGTTCAACTGGTATAGGATACAATTTTGGTTACAGCCCATATGTGCTTTCCCTGATGGACATTGTACATTTTCCACAATAATATACAGGTACTTTAATCCCCTAACAGCCAGCCAGTATTCCATGTTCTTACTTCTGCCTGCACTCTTTGGTTTTTAAACACCTCAATGTCACTGCTGAACTACAGTTACATTTATGTCATTTAGCAGACATCCTTTTTCAGAGCGACTTACAATTCCAGTCTTACAATCCAAGCAATTGTGGGTTAAGGGCCTTGCTCAGGGACTCATCTGTGGTAGCTTGGCAGAGGTGAGATTAAAACCCTGGACCTTCTTGTCCATAGTCCTTAAAATAGGCTACCACAGTCCCAACTAATACTAGTTCACCAACCAAAAATTTCCAGCCATCATCATCTGGTATGCAGCATCCTGTGAGCACTGAGGAATGATTGGTTGATGACTGGCATAAACTGTACAGCAAAAGATGAGCTTCTGTCTCTAATGTTACATTTACAAGTTGGAGCAATATGGTATATGTGTCTTATAGAGTGAACAGTGACTAAACACAGTGTTAAAGGGCTCCAGCAGCACTGCTGTGTCTGCATACTTTATAGTAGGTGGATTAATGAGTACATTGTTGTACCAGGTGTAGCTACAGGCACACAAATGTAAGACATAGTACAGTTTGCCTTTTTATCTCATTCATCAGGAGCTAACCATTCTGGAGGGCATTGTAAGGGAGAGCACAACAGGTTACCTGCATGAACTTTGTGGCAGCCTTTTATCGAATCCAGATAGGGGGCTCATGTCTCACCTTCATGGATCAGCAAAGGACCGTCGTTTTCAGGAGCTCCTGGTGCATGCAGTAGCAGTGTTCCACAGTGGGAATAAACTGCTCTCCCCTCTCCACCTCATTGCCACTCGACCACAGACTATGAAGGTAGGATAATTGCATATTACCGTTACCAATTACACATTGTTTCTATTGGCTCAGGTTCATTACTAATGTTAATTAGTGCCTTTAAAGTACCACTAGTGTGTGATTGATTGAGTGTACGTGTTCTGGGGTGGATTGGCGCCTTGTCCGAGGTTGTTCCTGCCTTGCGTCCTGTGGGTAGGAACTGGCTCTCCCGTGACCCTGTCCAGGATCAAGTAGATAAGAAAGTGAATGAATGCATGTTCTCTCCTTGTTTGTGTGGGTTTACTTTTTGCACTTTAGTTTTCTCCCACATTTTAAAGGCATTAGGTTATTAGTTGCTCTAAATGAAAGTAAGAATGTGTCTGAGTGGTATTGATGTAACCCTGTTCCTGTCATGAGTAGCAATTGATTCTGATGCAACAAACAAATCATGTCTGCATGTGCTGCCCAACCCTGACAGAATGAACTGGGTACACTTGAACCTGTGTCCGTACAATGGTTTACCAGCAAATTAGATCACTGCCTTACCTGAGCAC
Source organism: Parotocinclus maculicauda (assembly GCA_034780255.1). Lineage (NCBI taxonomy): Eukaryota > Metazoa > Chordata > Actinopteri > Siluriformes > Loricariidae > Parotocinclus > Parotocinclus maculicauda. The sequence continues at coordinate 7,406 of JAUZSU010024876.1, read as the reverse complement.
ACTTGTAATGTATTTATATGATAAAACAGAGGAGACATTACTTTTGCACATGTCATTTTGTACCACTTTTCTAGGTGATCAACTGGCAACTCTGATAACTAATGTAAAATAAACTAGGGCTGGTAGATAGGGCTGTTAGTCTTTCAGTAAAATGAAAGTGTTTGTTCACTCAGATGTTAACTTATTTTGATAAAACATCTTCTAAAAAGTTTGTATTCCAATTAGTATTGGAGCTTAGCATTTAAATTAGTGTAAAACAGCACAGCATTATCTTAAATCAGCATCAGTGGTGTTATTGGGTTTTAAGAAATGCATGGAAGTGTGTTCACTATAAAACCACTATTTTGTAACACTGCCTGGAATTAGTTTGCAATGTGCTCTTTAGCTTTTTTTTTCTGGTAATCACATTTTTCATCTTCTGTTATGAACACTTGATGCATTTTTTTCTTTGTATAATTCATTGAGTGCTGATGAGACACAATGGATAGCCTTTCTGGTTCAAAATAAGCAAATGTTTTTTATGCTAGTGGCTTTAGGTATTTCGCAGTATGATCAATGATTTTGTTCTCTTAATCCAGGAAGCGTTTTTACCCACCATGGCAGATGATCACACCAAGGAGATTACTCAGTTGCTGATTAAAGAAGAAAATCTAAAAGTGTACTGTAAGTTTGAAAATTATAGAGTCATTCTAAGTCAAATGTTTATTAATTAAAGTTGGCATAATAGGTACATATGCAAAATCTTAGGCCACCATAAGATTAGATATACCATTGTTTAAGCAGCATCTGGCAGCTTCATCGGGATGAAGTTGACTCATTACAGTCCAAAAAAGCTTGATCAGGGGTGGTCTTTTTGGAAGGTTAACAGAGAAGAAAGCACTTTTTTCGAGAGGGAAACAGGGTGAAAAGGCTAAGATATTTTTAAACTCACAAAGATTTGAATGAACAAATCTAATGGTGCCCTAAGATTTTTACACAGTACTGTGAATAGCACGGTTTATTCAATAAATTATTTCTTGCATTACAGACTGTAAAAATGGACATGCGTCCCTGGTTGGAGAGGTGAGATGCAGCTTTTCAGCATTTTTTACATCTATATGTACATGTAAATGTTCATATTTGAAGAAAGTATGTTATGAAATGTACATCTTGTCTTTCTCCAGTGTGGAAAGCCAATGGTTATGGCAAAATGTGACACATGTGAAGTCCCAATAGGTGGTGTACAACACCAGGCAGTTCCTGGATTTGTTCAAGTCAGTGGAAATCTTCGCGATAATACCAGAACAGGCCATATTCTTGATTCTGCTGCCCGTAGATCTGAAGCCCCGAACAGAAACCAGTCTATGGCACAGTCATGTGTGCTACGCCTCTTCCTTCATCTGGCCATGCTACATGGATCTGCTTTACATTTACAGGTACATTGAGCCTTTTAGCCTTTATGCTCCTGACAGGTCAAGAATAACCATACATAAACAAGCAAAATAATACATATTTTTGTGAATATATGTGGGTTAAAAAACTTGTACATATTTAAGTAACGCAATGAGCATTTAACAATTGTGATTAAGGATTTAAGTGTTAATCTTTGTAGGGTGTCCGTGAGATGATTCAGTCAGAAGTGAAAGATGTCAACAAGTTTCTGATGTGCCATCTTGAAAAGGACATGGAGTCTCTGGGGAAAAGTTTAAATCTGAACTGGGATAAAACAGCCATAACAATTCATTTGATCCTCAATGCCTTAGCAGAGCTCCCTACAGGTCAGTGAACATATATCACATGTAAGACACTGAATTACAATCATTTAACCCTATGTCTTGGATTTGGGACTGTAGGTCTTGGACCGGTGCAGTGGAATTCTCGACAAGACAGAGAATTGTGGGAGAAGGAGGTGTGCAAAAGTGCAATTGATCCCATCCTGAAGGTTCGTGCGCAGAAACCATACAGTTTTGTTAAATCATAATTCGGGTAAATGTAATGAAGTTAAATATCTTTTTATTTAGCCTGCCATTTTGGTAACCAGTTTTTTACTGGATACAGAACAGGAACCATAATGAGTGTGTAACACAAGAAAGATTCCTTCCTGCTCTCTCTCTCATTCTCTCTTCTTCTCTTCAAAAAGGATGGTAAGAGAAAGGGAAAAGGAAAGTGAAAGAGAAAAAGGGAGGATGAGAAAGAGCAAGGCATGTTGAGATACAGGGAAAGAAAGGGTGAGAGAGGGAAGGAAAGAAAGGGTGAGAGAGGGAAAGGGAAAGAAAGAGTGAGAGAGAGAGGGAAAGAAAGGGGGAGAGAAGGAAAGGGAAATAAAGAGTGAGAGAGAGAGGGAAAGAAAGGTTGAGGGGAAATGAGGGTGAAAAAAATAAAGAGAGATAAAGGGGGAGGGTTAAAGAGAAAAAGGGATGGCAAGATAAAGAGAAAGAGAGGGAAAGAGAGGGTGAGAAAAGAGAAAAGGAGGGTGAGAGAGAAAAGAATGGTGAGAGAGAGGGAAAGGAAGGGTGAGAGAGAGGAAAATTGATGGTAAGAAAGAATGAAAGGGTGAGCGAGGTAAAGTGAGGGTCAGAGAGAGAAAAGGGGTGAGAAGGAAAAGGAAAAGTAGGAAGGAAAGAGAGTAGTTTGGGATTTTGTACTTGGGTATTTAAACACTCGACTGTACGGTTAAATTCATCATCATTTAAACACTGTTTGTTGTATTTACAGAAAATGCTACAAATGAGCACAAATCCATTTGATCATGTGTGACTAATGCCTGCTCTATCTCTGTGTTCAGAATCTAAACAGACACTTGACTAATGCTCAGGCTAAGATTACAGCTGATGATAAAATGTCCAGCAATGCTCTGATGAAGGTGCTAATAGGAGATCCTCGCTCCTTCCTCAAACTTCCTTCAAAATGCCCCAGCCATCACGTGAAATTCTGGACGCCACCTGATCCTCTGACAGTGGAACGACTTTCCCAGCTTATAACCCAAAATCAGGAGCAAGGACAAGTTCCCCTGCTCTCCCTCTTTCTTAACAACGTATGTAATGCCCAGATTGTAAGGTTTGTCACGTTTTAAGACAGGGTGAAGATTATACTTCATTATGCTAAGAAGTTGGACAGAACCCATTATTAAGCATTAAAGCTGCTTCAGTTCTTCCAAATCTGTCTTATTTAAATGTATATGATGGATTTGATTTAACTGTAAGTGTTATTATAGAACGAGGTAGAAAAAGAAATTGGAATACCACGAAATGAAATAAAATTAAACAAATTGTAGTGATGTTGGATTTAAAAATAAGTTACTACTACTATAGAAAGAAAGAATACCAAAATGTAAAACTTTTACTTTACTTGATGTATTTTAGGGTTTAAGTGAGAAATCTGTGATGCACTGGTGCACCCTTCTCATCCTCTCTAAACAGACCTTTTGGTTTTGATTGCTTTATTCTTTAAAGAAATGTTAAAGTTAATAATAATGAGCCACTGCTTAGATTTGCACGTAGCCAGAGCTCAGAGTCCAGGCTGGACGTCGCACTGACTCAGTCAAGAATCTCAGGAGCTGTGAGGAGACAGTGATCCACAGTGTGTTTGGACCTTAAAGTCTTTAAACCCTTTCACATGTGACGCTCACTTTAGTGGACAGATATATGGGTCATGATTAGGGTTGCAAAGGGGTGGAATATATCTGATAAATTTCCAGTAAATTACCAGTCACTTTCTATGGGAACTTTGGTACATTAGAATTAAATATTAGAAAATGTAAACTTTCCAGAGAAATTTTGAGAACTTTTTAGAATTTAGGGGAATTTATTCAAATTAATAGGAAATATTGGATAAATTAAGGGAACTATATGATACACTATTCTTAAATGTACAATTTTTTGTCAATACAAATAATAAAACAGTTAGCTGTAAGCAGAACTTTATAATTAATTAATTGTTGGTTACAGAAGCCTGTGGAGGCAAAAAATATAGGTCGCTACCCTATTTTAGTGTTGGTAAGCTAACCTGCTGGCTTTGGTAAACTAGTCTCTTAAATGAAACTGCTCATTAAGCTTTTCTGATAGATATGCTATCACTGTCAATAAAAATATGACCCTCCTCAAAACTTACTTGACTTTAAGTGGTGCTTTGATCCAAATGTGTGCTTTCAGTAGTGGCTAGTATCAAGTTTCTAGAAATGTGGACATATTTTGTACATGAGGAATTAACAATGGATGCAGGGGGTGTGGTCTCCAAAGCCCATCAGTGTGTAATGTGCCAGGTGGCCGGGATTGAGGAGCGGCTCTGCTATTCAACTGTTTTAGTATCATATCTAATTATTTAAGCCAAGATTATGCATTTTTCCAAACCATATGTAAGTTTCTCACCTTTATAGATATGAATATTCCTATTAATTTCCGTTAATTCCCATAATTACCTGTTAATTCCCATGGTAAATTTCCCAACTATAAAAAAAATAGTCATTGTCCTTGCATGCACTGGTGTCTAGTTGTTTGGTAGCCTGTTTAGTGAACTTAACACTAGAGGTGTTGGAGGTGAAAAAAGAAATGTAATTATAATAACTAACATCTAATTCATTAATTAATTAACTATTTAATTAACTATTTAATGAAGTACATGGCTGATGGAAGGTTGAAATGTAATGATGCATATCTCTCTGTCTCTGTATGTGTTTGTGTATTTCTGATAAATGTAGATGCAGTTTATTAGACACCTTGAATATCTGCCTGACCTTGCTGCCCTGCTGTCGGATTTGATGCGAGTTGTGCTCCCTGACTCAGAAACCTCTATTGCTTTCCTGCTGCACAGTGTCCCTGCAGGTAAACACATTGGACAGCGGACACCAAAGATAAATTCCACTTTTATGGGTCTAAAGCCATTACTTATGACCTAATTGATGTTTCTAGGCCATCAGAAGAACACACTGACACTAAGGTTGAAGACTTTCTTCAGGGTATGGAACCACTTACGAATGGAGCTGGCTAATAACTGTAGGTGATCAATGAGGAGTAATTTATCATCATTATACCATTTATCATCATTATATGAATAAAATAATCAGTGCTTTCATTTGATACAATACAGTATTGTGCAAACGTCTTAGGCCACCATTAGATATTGTAGATTGTTAATGACCATATAGAATAGAATAGAATCTTTATACCAAAGGTACAACAAAATTGTATGCAATCCCTGAACAGTGCAAAAGAAAAAATATAAGAAAAGTTAAAAAAAAACAAAAATGTATAAAATGTGATAATTTAATTCTTTACAAATAGTGTAAGAAATGTCCGCTTTTATTTACTGAAAACTGTGTTGATAGCTGAACATGGCATTTATACTGCATACGTTATATGAAAATAAATTTTTACTATAGTCACGTTTTTCTTGTAAATAAACTGCATTTACTGATATTAAAAAACATTATCTTTGCACCTGCAGCTAATTTTGCATCTTTCAGGCAATACTTGCTCAAAATAAATAATGTTTGGGACAAAGACACGTTTTTCCTTGATATGCCCTGCTGCTAAACGGTTTAAAACTTCACAACAAACCAATCAGATGTAATTCAATTATACATTATTGGACCTTAAGGGTATTTGCTTACATTTTGGTTTTAAGGGTTGAAATTACAATGGGTTTGAGTCCCATATAGATACACAATGCAGACAGTTGTATCTGAGAAGAGACTGGTCAGGGGATCATCTCACTGGCAATGGTATGGCCTTGTTTACCATCCAGAGCATGTTTACACCTGAATGTTTATGTATTTTTGTATATTTCATATTTATTTGTATGTTTTTTTATTATTTAAGTGGGTTTGCGGTTTATGTTGGAATGTTGATGTATTGATTATGTGTGTGTGTGTGTCTGTCTGTTTTAGCTGCTGTGGGCTTGAGTCCTGAACTGTGTGAGAAGGATATAACAATGGAAAGTTCTGTTCAGTATCTCTCCCTTAGCCACCATGGCCCAGGCTCATGTCTCTATGCTCTCATCAACCTACTGTCAGAGACTCACAACAGCCTGGTGCGAGAAGCCCGCAAGCTTAGCCATCAGGAAGACAGGTGTGTATGTATGTGTGTGTTACTGTAGTGAGCTTAGTGTACTGTGTAAAAGTCTTAGGCCACCAATTCATTAGATATACACTTTTAGTGATCGTATAATGGTCATATATAATGAGCCTTTTGCACAATGTGCAGGGAAGTACAGTGGAAAAAGTTTTTGAAAATACTGTCTGTGTGTGTGCGTGCGTGTCTTGTCTTGCTATTTTATGAGAACCAAATGTCCTGACAATGTTAGGAAAACCTGCCAATTTTCACGTGCAATTAACATTTTTCCAGTTCACACATCTTAAATTGCCATTTTTAGCTAATTAAAAAAAACTAAAAGAGCCAAAAAATGTGGTTCGGAGGTTGATATTAGGTGTAGTTGTTACACTAATCCTTCATTGTCATTGATGTCAATGAAAAGTACTCACAGCAATTGCTGTTTGTGTGTTTGTGTGTGCATGTACGTGCGTGTACATGCATGTACGTTTGCGTGCGTGTGTGTATGTATGGTCCCTGTGATTTTTTTGTGACTGTGTGTCTCTGTCCATCCTGTAGTGACTATAGTGTTCCATTTGGGGAGCTGTCTAAGAACCAGCTAGCGATGTGCCAACCAGAGAATGAACTGCTACCCCTGGTGTTGGCACACTGTCACTACACTCTGGTGAAAGGCCAACAAACTGCTAGTGACTATGATCTACAAGCCATTGAGAAGCAACTTCACAGGCGCTTCTTAGCCGGCAAGCCCCGCATCCAAACGGTTAGTAAATAAATCGAATAAATCTGTGTTCTAATCTCTTATACTCTTCATTAATGCTGTTCTATCAGTAATATTTAATTGTTACATTTGAAGGACACTGAAAAGTATCTGAAGAGACACCATCAAGATTTTTCAGAGGTACTAAAAGATGTCAGGACAAAGATACCCCAGGTAAACACTACTGCACGCTGTAAATGTATGAGTGTAGAATGTATGAGTGTAGAATGTATGAGTGTAGAATGTATGAGTGTAGAATGTTTGAGTGTAGAATGTTTGAGTGTAGAATGTTTGAGTGTAGAATTTGACAAGGTTTCATCAGAAATGGTTGTTTTCTGTCTTCTTTTGTGGAATTCTGTAAACCTGCTGTTTAATGAACTCTGGGAGACATAATTATGTGATTTTAAGTGTAAGATTCATTCAGTATATTTGTAAGAATATAATGCATGTTTATCTCCATTCTGGTGATCCACCAGGAACCCCTGAAGAGCTCAGTCTGCAGCTCTGTGAGAACAGTTTTGCGCTCCTTTACTGACGTCTGTGATGCTGTGCATGCTCTGGAGATTGGTCTGCGTTTTCTGGGCAAAACCGGTGGATATCCAAAATCTTCCCTCTTGTCTTAT
>JAUZSU010024865.1:0-10623 GCA_034780255.1 Parotocinclus maculicauda | reverse complement strand
ACTCAGATTAAACTTTTGATCTGTCATCTATGTTCTATTACGAATAAAATATTGACATTTGCCATCTCCACATAATTACATTCAGTTTTTATTCACAATTTGTTTAGTGTCCCAACTTTTTTGGAATCCGCTTTGTAGTTACCCCTTCAAGAACTGTGGTTCATCGTTTCAAACTTCAAGGCTATCTGGAATGCCCTATAGAATGACCTTTAATCCAAAACAATAAAACCTTATTATATACGCTTTTTACTCTTTTTATTATAAACTCTGCAGCAACCGTGTTTACTCACACTAAGAGATGTACATATATCACCCTGATCTATTACGATCGGCATTGTTTATTATGGTTAAGGCACATGTTTAACATAATATATTACATCTTATCTACAAGACACTTATCAGACAGCAGGCTAACTGGAAACAACCTGACATTATTTGTAGTGTTTATATTAATACTATACTATATTAATAATTATATTATTTCAGAGAAACCATTCCAAAGATTCTACTGGTAGAAGTGCATTGTAAAACAGAATTACTCATTGCTGGAAAAGTGTTTTCAAAAGGGCTGTGGGAAAACATTGTGGAAGATTTTGAAGAATTGAACATTACAACTCCATGAATGCATTGTCCAGAACTGAAAAATATATGGCTTAATCAGCACCATTATGTAGACCATCCCCCAACCTAAGGATTTTAACTTAGGTGTGGGGTTGTTTGTTGTCTTTTTGGGATAAATTACACAGACTGTGTGCATATGCCATGACCTTCACATAATGTTAGACTATGTGGTGAGCTGGGAAAAATCAAACCTTTTCTGAAACAGTGGCAATTTTGTTGCTCTTTTGTGAATCTGATGGTATGCAGCAAAATTATCCTATTATCAGGTGAGATTAAGATATTTTCCTGGCAACAGTGCGTCTACATGCGTTTATTCTGGGTGATCTGGCTTCATTTCACAGTCCAAAGACATATTAGGTTAATTGATTATGATTATGTCACAACTGTATCATGCCTGGGCTTCACTTCCCCGCATGCCTCATTCCCACCACATTTAAATGGCAATCTTCCATCGCTTAAGCGTGAGGTTTTGTTGTCTCTGTGCGAATTTTGTTCAGAATTTTTTTTCCTGCATGTTGTCTTCAGAATTAATGTACAAAACTAGCTTTGCCTCTTTTTGCTTTATGCCATGTGTTTAATACTTTTTTTTTTAGTTGTTTAGTCGATTACAGTTTTGCCCTGCTTTCTTGCTCTTTTGTTTGAATAAAGCCTCTAACAGATCTCTGCATTTTTCCTCTCTACTTCTTCCAAATATGACATGCATTATGTAACAATAAGGTATACATATTACAAAATCAAGCAGCATTTGTTATGAGGTAACATGAGCATTAATGCTTATGATAGTATGACTTGGTGTATAAGTATATGTTCATTTTGCACTAGCTGTTATATCAGACAACTGACAATCTTATGCTGCAGAATTAAAGTGTTACCTCATTTCAGCATCATAGTGCATTATGTGTCATTGTGTTTCGGAAGAAAATCTTGATAACCGTTGGTAAGTCTAGCCACAGTAGTGACCACAACAATGATACCCTTTCTCTTGCTGTTTTAAAACACTTTCTAGTGCTGTTTTCACAGGACCTATGTCACAAGCTGGCTAAGTGATTTGAACCACAATGAGAGTGTTAGATACCAGACTTCATTAAGATCTCAGTCTGTTTGAAATGTACACTTTCTATTATAAAGCCTTACCATGTGTAGCCATTGACTTAGCTAACACTCACAAACCACTTCAACAAGAATGGGATGGGTTTTAATTGGTTCCTTATCTCTAGACAGCTCTAAGCATTATGTCTCATTCTGTCTCAGTCGCTTTCACACTCAGGTCAGAAAGTTGGCAATCTTGATTGTATAATATTTACTTTTGTCTCAGAAATAATGCCATCAAGAGCCTATAAGTGAAACGCCATCATTTCTACTTTTTACAGCAGTTTCTTGGACCTGTTTCATAGAAACAGACAATGGTAAAATAGGCAGTTTTAGTATTTCAGCAGTCTAGCATTCAGAGAAGCCTCAGATTAGCAAGAACAGAAAGAGTCTCCTTTTTGAGCTAATCATATTCAAAGCCACAACAAGGGATTAACTTCTGTGATCTGCATAGCATGAGAAGCTGGCGGACTGCACTAGCATACTAAAAGTATTAATAGCTTTGGAATTCCACTTATCCCAGGCATGAAAGATAATCAGTAAAGGTAAATCAATTAGCCCTACTTTTGGGCTCTCAAAACTCACTAATCTGCTGACTCTTGTAATTGCATTAATTTATCCCATTTAAACAACACAAGGAGACTACTATCTACTGTCATGCTGTTTGGCAATGGTAAATCAATTACAGATACATAGCTTGCAGGTGTATAGAACCATTTGTGGTGTGTTGAATTAAGGAAGCATGCTGAAATGTATTAGGATGTACTGAAATGTATTAGTGTCATCTACACTGCGCTTATACATTGACCCAGGCGTTGTACCATCTTCATACCACATTAACAAAGTCAGAACATCAGAAACATTTATAAACATTCAATGTGCAAGGGGCTTACAACCTTTTATTTACATATTACATCCAGTCAAGTAAAGTCACATTTATTTATATAGCACTTTTTACAATAGAGCATTGTCTTGAATCAGCTTTACAATATTATATTATTTTATGAGGCAACAAGTAATGGTGGCAAGAAAAAAACCTCCCTAAATGTTGAAAGGTGTCACGAGTCTGTGTGCTGGGTCCGGGGGAACTAGCGAGACGGGACGCCGTCCTCACCAAAACTCCCCGGAGCCCCCACACAGCTTTGTGGCAGAGCCCCTTTTTTTTTTTTGCCCCCAAAAACAGTCTTTCTGAGATGCTTCAAGAACTCGAGTTAAAAGTGCAGAGTTTTTTGTTTTCAGATATTCATACTTCTTTCTTTTTCATTCATCTATTTACGTAATCAATCTTTCATATCAAACGATTATTCTTTTTGCTTATAGGCTGGCTCGACTTTCTATCTACTATTCTTATTAGCCTGTGTTTTTTAATATTTTAAGCTTTCTCATCATTTACTTTGTTCCTTGCTTTTGTTTTATTTCTTTGATTCTGTATTTACTTCTCCACTCGAGAAGAGATTACAAACATTAATTTTGCTCTTGTACCTAGTTATCACATAGTTGCAGTGTAAGTACTTACCTGTCGCCACAGTTAAGCGATAATTAGAAATTCCTCTACCGGTCAACGATTGAAGCTGAATTTAAACTTAAGAGTATGTAAAGGTTTTGAGAAGTTTCTGAACACTCAATCCTGAGCAGGGTTAAAGATCTGCAGTCTATTGATGCTTCTTACTGTCGAGCCAGGAAGAACACAAGATCAGCAAACTCATCAGTGCAACCCTACCATTTGCCACTCACACGAGGTCGAAGTCCAGCCTCAATAGGCGCTGCAATCAGCCGGACTCCGGCTTTTTCTTTTACTTATTCACAACTTTTGCTGTTGTCTATCTTTAATTAACTGTTTTCCCTTGAACTAACCAGCTGAGCTGCCTTACCAGTCTTAGAAAAATTGCAGCTGGTGGACCACAGTTTACTACAATGCAGTTTGCCGGTGCCAACAGGTGGGACAACAGTGCTGTGTCTCAGCCAGAAGTGGCCCATAGCGGAACTGAGATCTGGTGACCATAATCTGTGATCTGTGGGGGCTATTTAAATACAGTAAACACAATGTCATTTTTAAGAAACCAGTTTGAGATTATTTGAGCTTTGTGACATGGAACATTATCCTACTGGTGTGTACATCATGGACATGAAGGGTGCAAATCCCAACAGCAGTTTCTGAATTACTCAGACCAGCCTTGTCTAGCACAAAAACAATACCAAATTCATTTAAATCCCACTCCTCCTCCGTCTGATGCTCAGTTCAAACTTCAGTAGGATGTAACATGCATGCCTGAATGTTTTGAGTTGCTGCCATGTGATTGTCTGATTAGATATTTGTGTTAATGTGCAGTTGAACAGATATACCTAATAAAGTGGGAAGTGATTGTGTATAGGTTGTGTGCCTTATGTATGTTTTCATATATTTGTGTCTTTATGTGGCTAGGAATACTGTACATTTACTTAACTCTTGGGCACTGTGAATTTTTCATGTTATTTTGTTTGAGAATACAAACATCCCCACTCAGCCGATTGATGGTCACATTAAAGCAGCACAAGGTAATAAAGTACTCTTTAATTATGCATCGATTCTTACATAAACTCGATCATAAACAACCTTAATGGAATATTTAATGCCTGGGTTTCTCAGTTATTTTACTGACTCAATTCACAAAACAGGCATTTAAAACAAATGATCTTTAAAACAGCCATGACATGTATCTTGTGAAAATTAAAAACTGTATAAAGGGGCAAAAGTGCAGCTTTAAAGTTTTACTTTGAAAATCATAGAGCATAAAGCAATAGAGGGTAAAAAGATTCCATCCAATGACTCATTCACATACATGGACACAATTTTGTCTTCCTATCATAATGGAGACTTCCCATTGACATAATATTGCTATAGCTAATTAATGCTACAGTTACACCTAACCTTAAGCTCGAGGTAAAAAGGTCAGTCCTTTCTATCATTGTGGGAAAACTCGATCCTCACAAAGATATATAAACTTCATACACACACACGCGCACACACAGTGCTCTGGCTGCTGTTTTACTGCCTCATTTAATTGCATGTTTCCATGGTTACTGCCACACTGGAACAAAAAAAGGACAGCAAACGCAAATATCACCACAATGAGCAATCAAAACTATAAAAATGTGATCTAAAAACTAAACCTTGCAGCCAGTTACAGGGGGCAAAGAATTATGTAGAAGGCGGTAAGCGCTCTATTTATTTTGACACCAAGATTGAGAAAAGTATGAAACATTTGCTTTTGTGTGAATACATGATTTAAATTGGTAACAGAACTATCGGAGTAATCATGCACCAACATATACATTTATTTTTCACAATTAGTGTAGATACTTCAATGTAAAATCAAATATAGTCGTAATTTATTCAAATGTAATTGTTCCAGGAGATGGAATGCACAATTTACATTTCTTGGTTTACTAAAAAATCCCTACCTCATTCTGGCATATTTAAAACATTTTATAATTTAGTGATGTTATCTTAATAAAGTTGTGTTCTCCACGCATGAGAAAGTAAGTGTTGCATCCCAGGCCATCACTTTGAGTTACTCCCATGTTTCCTGCTCCCTTATACAAGAGCCTAGACTGTTGGGACAAAAAATTTTTAACTAAATTATGAACTTACAATCTGTGTCCCTCAAATTAGCTCTTCAGTTCTGGTGAACCTGTGCCCTCCTCAGTCTCAGCATTTTGCTGCTGTCTACCTTTTATTAACTGTTTCCCTTTTAACTAACCAGCTGAGCTGCCATGCAGTCTCCGAGAAATTGCGGCTGGTGGACCACCATTCACTCACATGCAGTTTGTTGGTGCCAACATGTGGGCCAGCAGTGCTGTATTTCAGCCAGAAGTGGCCCATAGCCTGTGCCCAACCTGTACCCACCACAGTTTCAGAATTTAGTTCTTTTCTGGCAAAGGTAGAACCCAACATGGTCTTCTGCTGGTGTAACACATCTGGCTCTATGTTCAATGTGTTGTGCATTCTAAAATGTTTTGTTCAAAATTATAGAGAGTAATTAACTGAGTTACTGTAGCCTCTCAGTCAGCTTGAACCAATTCACTCTTTTCTGATTTATCTCATCAACAAGGCAATTCCATCCTCAGAACTCCTGCTCAGAGGATTTTCCCCCCTTCCATTGCCTTATTCTGACCAAACTCTAGATTGTTGTGCTGAAATCCCAGGAGATCAGGAGGTGCATAAGTACTTAAACCAGCCCATTTGGCACCAACATTCTCATTCAACATGTCATAGACAAATTAGTGACATCACATTTCCCCTATTTTTAGTGTTCATGTGTAGATTATCTAAATCTGTTGGAACATATCTGCATGATTTTATGCCACATGCTTGGTGTACAAATGTTCCAAGTATTATCAACCCTAATTTAGAAAGTATGCTAACACATACTATTTCTAAAATGTAGTAAAGGGTACTATATATTTATCTTGTTATATATTTTGTTATGTAAATTCAGTTGACAACAACTGGACAGTAAATACAGGAGTTTTCAGAGGAAAGTGATGGAACAAGGAATGAAATGGAAGTGGGAAACAAATTGTAAAGAGTGGAATGTGGTTCAAGGTGAAAATAAACTTGATGATAGTCATAATGATGGGAATAATGATGGAAAAAGGAGAAGAGATTGTTACAAGGTGTTTATCAAACTGGTGCAAGGTGGAGATACTTTGATGATAGGAGTCTAATTCTATCGGTTCTATCAGTTTACTTTTACACAAGGAAATTTGAGAGGTTTCCACTACGTGGAAAAATAATATTGAAACTGATAATTACTGGTTACATGACAGGGTACATAAAAAGAATGGCAAGAAAGTGAAATGTTCAATGGCTTATGACAAAGACTATTTAGAGGAGTAATTAAATGGATTCCTGTGAATGAAACAATGAATTATGTGAAAGATCCAAAAATAAGGGGAGTGAAATGGCTGAAAACTCTTAGAAGTGGAAATATTTATGATAGCCTAAATAAAAGAAAATACCCTAATTGTAAGTAAGTGTCTTCGTGCATTTTACGAGCTCATTAACTGTTTGGCACAGACAAGTAGTAGAAATAATAATATAATTAAATAATAATCAAATCAGCTGAGAAATACTTGGACATAAAAAGGCTGCCTTGGGAAAAATTAAAGACAATGTATTTATAAAATACGGTTGGTACCAATATTGGATTTTGGGGACAAAGAGACTGCAAAAGAAGAAGGGGCATTATACTTTTTATTCAAGGCCAAATTCAGAGTAGAGACATAAATAAGGAAATGTAAATGTGAATGTAATAAATGTATAGAGAAATAAGGGGAATGTCGCAATAATAAACTTTTATAGCCCATCTAAGCAATTACAGACAAAGCATCTAGTAGAAATCTGGAAGGTTATGTAATGTGGGGATTTTAAGGCACATTGTACTGATGTTAATGGGAATATAACTAAGGAAATGCTAATCTGTCTAAATGATGGATCAGGTACAACATTTAATGTTGTAAGAGTTACTATTGAGACAAAAACAATAGCTGATGTGTGTGAATGGGGGTTCATTACCTCATAAAAAGCCAAAAAGGAATGAAGTTTCAGATGATCACGAAACAGGAGGAGAAATTGGATCTAAGAAAAGGCACATTTGGACAAATAGAGAGATTAGTGTGGAACGTTTGTTAACTATAGATAATATAGTTTAATTATAGATAAAACAGATGAAACAGTGAAAACAGGATTGGTATTGGTATAATTAGTGCAGCAAGAATATAAATAACACAAGTAAATAGGCAATCAGTGGTTGCAGTTTTCATTTAAATTCAAAAAGCTTATGACATGCTAAAAAAGGAAGGTCTTTTGATCAAATTATGCCTGCTGGGAATCAAAAGACGAATAATTAAACGTATGAAAGAAAAAAGAAGATCTGGAAGAAAAGTACAAGTGAAAATAAATGAGGAGATTAGCACAATGTATTTGGACTGTGGGAGGATACCGGAGGCATCCCAACAATTAACGTACAACTAAACTAAGACTATAAAATAGACTTGAAAATAAAGCTTAAATTATCTGGGAAAAAGATGAAAAAGTAGAATGTTCCAAATAATTGGGAATGGGTTCCCTGTTGAGTCTTGGTCCTCCCAAGGTTTCTTCCTACCACTTTATGTCAGTATGTGATTATAGATGCACAGTATATGGATCTGCTAAAATGTTATTTAATGTCATCCATTAAGTTTTAAGTGTGGGGCAGTTAAAACAACACGTGGCAGCTATTCAAGTAGAGATGGAAAAGATGCCTCTTCATCTTACAAATAAAAACAGAAAAATTATAGAACAGTATGGAAAATGCATATAAAAAACAGTGTTTTTTAAGTATTCTTTGCCTTTTATTTCATTGCAGGCAGTATGAACCTGAGATGTTTAATGTTTTGTCATGTCAACTTTATTACATTTGTTAACAAACAATTTTGCATTGTCTTACATGGACGTCTCTGGAAAAGATGACATCTAGAAGGCAGCATATTTCAGCATTATTTCATTTGTTAATAAACATTTATCCCTGCATTTTAGGCATGCAATACATTCTCAAAAAAGTTGTAAGAGCGTTTTCACCATTTTGGCACAGAGGATACCAAGTTATTTAGAGTTTGATGTGTTATTTTGTCCCATTCTTCCAGCAAACATGTCTTAAGTGTTAACTCTGTAATGGGGTTGTCGTTGTTGCCTTTTTTTCAAAATTCTTCACACATTCTCTATTGGTGCAGGCCACTTCAGTACCTGTACCCACTTATTCCATGGCCATGATTTTGCAATGTTTACAGCATGTGGTTTAGCATTGTCTTGTTAAAAAATGCACGGCTGCCACTTGATAAGCTGTCGTCTTAAAGGTGGCATATGCTGCTCTAAAATCACAGTGTACTTTTATGCATTAGTGCTGCCATCACAAAAGCTAAGGACACAGCCACAGCCCCATACCATGACAGGCACTGGCTGATAAAAGTCTGGATGCTCCAGTTCATTTGGCCACAATACACATTTCTATTGTGTGAACAACAGGGTACCACATTGTTTGGAAGAAATGAAAACGATCACCCTATTGAGGGTAGAATTTAAAGAAACCTTGAAAATCAAAGCAAAAAAATTATGCAGGAGGCTAATCCATTTAGCTGAAATTCCTTTTCCTTTTTGGTGTCCTGGGAATCTCCTCCCAGATCTGGACCAGGTCTCACTATGTTCCTGGACAATTGAAAGTGCAACCTGTTGCACTGGAGTGCCTGGAGAAGTGCTTCCTCCTCTTCTGGTGGGGTCAGACAATACTGAATATTACCTCACTACCTTTGAGAGATTTATAAATGTCAAAGAGTGGGCCCTTCAACTTATTCTCCTTTTGACTGGAAATACACATAGCATATTTTTTCCCATATTTCCTGCACAAAGAAACAAAGAAACCTACCAATAGCAGCCCAATGCTTTGGAAACCAGTGAGGAAGACTCTTCCCAGGAGTTGTATTGCAATGCAGTTACAGGTAGTAGATACAAGCTTTCAACAAACCCTAGGTCAGAAAGATCTAGTACCACAAGTTTTAGTATGAGGGGCAGCTGACTCTTAATTGTGCTTATGGTTAAAAAAGTAAATATTTTACAATTGTACATCACTATCAAGGGTCAGATATTTCCTATAACGGTTTTCCTTATTGCCTTTTCCGCTATTCCTTAGTCAAAATTTAACAGTCCCTGTAGACCTGGTGCGGAGCTCAGTATTGTGTGGGTGGCAATACAGGTGACTGCCAAGCAGGCAGAGAAATCCCTCTCCCCTTTACATTCAGATAAGCTGGTCCTGTAGGAAACTCACTTGAGTCCTTACCTTTCTAAGATTCTCAGTAAGATCTAGAATCTTCAACCACTACACAAGAATAGTATGCCCTTAGATGACATTCAGTAGAGAGGGCAACAGAGAAATCTAATGAGTGTATTGAAATAAATTATCCTAAACTAGAAACAGATCAAAAGCAGTTTTCTGGCGACCTACCCAATATGCAACAAGCAGATTCCACTCTTATTGAATCAATTAGAAAGGCAGAGAAGAAAAGCAATATTTAAAGTCTTTCTGATCAAAAGGGTTTACGGTTGGTGGTGCCAGAAATGTTCAAAAGGGAAGTCACATGGTCCCATGTATCAACCATTTCGGCTGCATAAAAACCTTGCTAAATACATGCAGGAGGTTTTACTGGCCAAGAATCTACCATGTTAAAGCCTATCGCAAATCTTTTATAAAATGCCGGTTATATGGAAGCAAGGCTTAGCTCTTGTACCACCCATTCCCTTTGAAAGGGATGGATGTAGTAGGACCAGTAGAAAGAAGTAAATCAGGGAATTAGTTTATATTGGAAATACAGTCGAATCCGGTTAATTGGACTAGCCGCTTATTCAGACCAAATCCTAAAGTACAGAAACAAATCCTATTATATACGTGTAATGTTATGGGCTTATTTGGACCAAAATTCCACTTAATCGGACCAAAGAATGTGAGAGTGAATAAGAAATATGTAATATCCGTGGTTACCAAAGAAAGAGCCGAACGCAAGTTTAGACTTACTTTTAGTGAACCAATAACAACTTCCACAGAGCCACAGTATATATACAGACAGAACAACTCTTCATCTCTGGCATCACTACCTGAAGACTCCTGGGTTTCTCCCCAGCCCTCTACTGCCACATACAGGTCTTTACCTAACATTTCCATTTATTACAAAAAAGAAGCCACAAGTCGCCACTTATTCACTGCAAAAGCGGGTCAGCGAGATATGGGAGGATTCCTGTGATCCCCGGGAGAATTTATGTTTTATTAAAGGTCAGGAAATCCGAAAAGTTGTGTTGACAAGAGCAAAACCAGCGGGAGGTGAACACGCCCACCACTTTCTTGA
>JAUZSU010024854.1:0-10624 GCA_034780255.1 Parotocinclus maculicauda | reverse complement strand
CATCCCATCCCATCCCATCAGTAGGCAAGTTAAAGCACCCGATCCCCAAATGGGGATCATGGTTTTTAATGGGTTAACAACCTCCAAAAAGCTCACACCACAGCACTGTTGCGTCCCTTATAGCCAAATTCAGAGAAACCGGGACTGTTTAGGCCTTTGCGAAAAGTCCACAACATGTTCTGTGCCTTTTGACTCACCATGTGTCCTCTGACTTAAGACTCATGCTGCAGATTAAATAAAGATGTTTCTGATTTGTTTTATATTTTGTAAGAAAAATTGAAAGTGAAAATTGTCATTTGTGTCCTATATGGTTTGTTGCCATTGATCCCCCTGCAGTAATACCATATATTGCAATATTAGCTGAAGACGTTGATGGTATGAAAACATCAAATACCGACCTGAATGGGAATGATACATTGTTGGCTTGTGAGATAAAGGGTGTGTCTTTATTTTTTGAACTTGATTCTCCTCACCCCCTTGTACTGTAAGGTCATGCTCCTCTGCTAGTTTTTGCTGCCTCCCAGGATTAAAAATCATGCCACCAAATTGCTGATGTACCTGTTCAGCATGACTAACATTGTTTAGCTGGTGCAATGTAAAATTAAATGTGACATCTGCATTGCCACTGAGAAGTCTTGTTTATTGGTGTCCAAATGGACTTCTGCTTAGTTCACCTACAAATTCTGAATGCCTTCTCGTAGATATACAACATATATTAGTGCTCAAGATAAGATCTCAAATCAATATCATGATAAATTGAACATTTTAGCTTAATTACCATTAATTGCTTCTATTATTGTTTTGGGATTTTCCCCCTTCAAATTTCACTGAGTACAATTGTGATTTTTTTTAAAACAATTGTTTTAAAAAAATAACAAAAGTAGTGTTGTCACGATACTGATAACTTCAACTTTGAAATAATACTGTAAGAAATTTAATTAGATATCCAAATATACTCTATTTTAGACTACAACATTTTGTATTTATATTCTAATAATAATAAAATAAGCTTTACTTCTTTATTGTGCTGTATATTGCCTTTGAGTAGATCTGTATCTTTTCCCATGGAAAGCAGACTGCCAGTGTCTCACTATTTCTCTCAATATTTGCATATTTCTTTTAGTAATTTAAAGTGAATGAGCTGAGTTTTGACCTGGAGCAAAAGAAAAGCTAACATAATGAGAAGATGGACAAAGAAAGCCATTTCAAGTAACTGCTGACCGTTATACACATCAGCTTGAAGAAATCCTCTGTATAGAACAGCTTTAATTTTTTTGATGTTGGTGTGTTTCCTCACATGAACTGCATCCACATAATTTCTATTGGATCAAAGTCATATATTTGACTTGGATAAACCAATTTCGTGTATAGAATGACTCATATTTATTTAAGATTCAGTTCATGGACATATGTCTTGACGGTCTGGTATAATTTATATTTCTCTGCTCTGTTAATGATGCCAAGCCATCTTGTCTTGGATCCAGCAAAACAGGACAAAAACAGTCGTCTTATTTAACTAAAAAAATATATTTTTTTGGTCTTATCCATCCATAAAACATTTTTTGCAATAGCCTTTTGGCTTACCCATGTGCTGTGGGATGATCAGTAATGTTTTTTTTCTCCTTGCCCCTCTGTGCTTGAGTTGTTTCTTAGCAGTTACTCTGCTTTGCTCTGTGACCTTCTGATGTAGGTTAACAATGGTCTTAAATTTCCTCCAATTGTAATTTACTCCAGTTGTCTGGCCGCATGTTGATGGAGTCTAAACTGTTTAGGTATAATTTTGTACCCATGAATGTCAAAAGCTAATTTATCAAGGTCCTCAGGAATCTCATTTGCTTGTTCCATGATACATTTTCACAAACAGGTGTGGTGAAGAACAGCCTTTAATAGATCCTTGATCTTTATATACACTGCTCACAAATATTTCATTAGGGATATTTCATTTTGAAATATTAACTTTTGTGAGCAGTATACAACAGAGTGCTTATTCACATCTGATTTTCACCCCATTGATTGTTAACAATTGATTGACTTTGATGTCACCTTCAAATGACCTGCTAAACTCAATAAATGAAGAACCAAATAAACTGCTCACAAAAATTAGGTAATTAGTATGTTGTAAGTAAAATGAGTTTTCAATATACAGTTTCCTTTTTAGAGTTCCCTAAGAGGTTAGAAAATATAAATCAGACTGTCTGTTTCATTAGGACATAAATACAATACTCTGATACTATTATCTTCATAAACATGGGGTTTGTTAGAGAATCCACATTTTAAACAAGACAACACTCCAAAAACATATTTAGTCCCGACACACAATAGGGAAGGTAATAGTGAGCCCAAAATTAATCCAAGGATCACAGTTGCAGGTGTTTCGAAATTGGCAGCATTTTAGAACCAGCAAGTTTTCAAATCTTTAGATCCCACTTCCTTTCCAACAAACTGTTATTTTGGCAGGGTTAAGGCAACAAACTGCTTTTATCGCAAATTGCAACTGCCGTTTGGTGCTGATTTTCTGAAAGGGATGATCAGAGATGCTGTTCTGTTGGCAATGCTTTTTATTTGAATTAATAAACTTTAATTAAAAGCTAAATTTGTTTTTATTTTCAGTGTATATGTATGTTTCTATTATCTTTTGTATTCGTGTTGTGTGGTAGTATTTCTGAAGCTGATTGATCTACAATATACTACTACCCTGCTGATTTATATAAAGTATATAAAACACCAAGTCAAAACTGTAAAGAATATGTTGCCATGAAATGGACAGTTTGCAAAATGGGTTATGTACATATTGCTTGGGTAACAGAATGGATGAGATTGCCAATGAGGTCAAGATAAGGTGTGGTAGAGGTCCACTGACCAAAAATGCCTTCTTCCTCAGGACAAATGTCAGAGTACTAACTTCTGTGTTCGAACTAATAATATTCCACCTTCTAAATGTTGTATTGGAGTGTGCGATATTGACAAAAAATGATATCTTGAGATTTTTTATAAACAAAATTCATACTTTCAAAAACGTTTGTAAATGTCTTGCGTGTCATTTAATGCTCGTATTACGTTTTGTGAAACGGGTCATTGACCAAAATGGACATTACCATAGTCATTTTAGAACCATGAGCAAATGATATGGAAGCGTATCAGGGAAAGGTCTAAAATCACAAGGGAAACCATCTGCTCAGCATCCCTAATGCACTGAAATCTAAACTTATACACGTGCTAAACCTTTTTAGAATTATTATAAATTCGCAATAACTCTAGCAAATAGAGTAATGTAGTGTCCCGACAATGTCTAGGGAAACACCATCTTAACTCTACCTTCAGTCTCTGCCCTAGATTTGTGGATTTTCTATTCTATTCGAATTTATTTTAATTTGAAGACTTTGGCAGATAAAGTGAATGGATACATGATACCTGTATTGTAGCACACTCTTGTTAAAAGCAGCCACTGTCTGTCTAGGGTCTAAAATATTGTATTTAAAGTTTTTTATTCTCTCTCAGCTGCTTCAATTGGTTTATGCCTTTTAAGAAGTAATGAATGACAGCATTTGTCTTGCCTTTTAAATTTTTTGCCGTAATCGAATTTTTGCAGAATAAATGTGGTGTGTTTTTGTGCTGGTAACTTGCTTGTTTTAAATCTGTTGTGCACAGCTGACTCCTAACAATTTTGCTACAGCACCCAGTTTACATGTTTTACCATATGCATAGCCAATAATTTAAACCAGTTTTTCCCAGAGTGTGGGGGGCAGCCTATTAGGGGAAGATATTGCGAGGGGGTGCCACAAGGCAAATGACTGCTGTTACACATTAAACTACATTTGTTCAATTAGAAGGTGTAGTTTTGTATAAATTAAATAGTGTAAAATAAATTCCAGTGGAGTTTTGGAAACCACAGACGTGTACGCGTGTGTTGGATTATTCTTATCTACAAAAGGGGGAAGCTACAGAAAGAACACTGATCTAAGCAATAGAATTGTAAAATGTTATGCACTGCAAATGCATAATCCCTGTTTTTACGTAGTCTGTTTGTGTTATATGCTGTGCAGAGTCAACTCGACACCTGAATGAGTCGTAGGCTGTTTTCCCACTCCTTTCCTGTTGAGAGCAAAGGTCAATGCCAGATATGCTGCAGTGAATGGAAAGAGAAATGAATAGAAAAGAAATACCACCTGTAAGCAAATTGAGACATTCTCACTGTATTGTGCAGGAATGCTTGTGGCATTTTCATCTATTTCATCTAGAATGTCTGAATGTCACTGGTGGCAAATTGTCATTCTGTTGAACTGGTGTCATGCCGGCTAGGGAATTCAATAGTTTTCTTATTTTTAGTAGAGAAACCACATACATGAACACAATTAATCCCAGCATTAGTTTGTCACATGAGCCTTTTGTTCTCACCATCTGTTCTCACATGTTGCACAATAAATGTGAGGGTTTATCTTGGCCACCGATTTGCTCATGCTGCATCTATGAGAGCCATGCATGTAAAATACGTCTTCTGTAATAGATCTTCTTGAAGAACATTTGCATTTAGTCATTTATCCACAGTGAATGACAACTGTTTGTCACGCCCGGCGACTGCGCAAGCGTTCCTTAATCGTGCACACCTGTCCCGGATCAGTGAGGACTACTTATAAGCTTCGCCCGCGTTCATGCAGTGCGACGCTTTCTCTGTTACACATTATAATTTGGATTTTGTTTTGTGCTTGACGCAGGTGAGGTAGGATCCTCTATTGTAAAGTTCCGGACTTCCAGCCTTTGATCCTACCTGCCTGTCGTCTCGTTATGTTTTAGTTCTGCTTTATTTTCTGTTTATTCTGTTACAATAAACCTGAAATTACCCACACGTCGCATCTGCCTTGCCTTCTTGTTCGTGACAAATTCCAATTGGATGCATCGTAAAAAAGCAAGGAAGTCCAAAACAGGTGAACAGGTGAACACCATCTATTTATTGGTATAGAGAATCATTTTATTGATGGCAGGTGTACACTACTTACCTCTGGACATGTGACTAATTAGCTCTACAAGAACCAATTATTTTTTTTTTGCTTCTTCAGCTAGACACTAAAAAAAAATCTGACATGATTAATCTTGACTAACGTAAAAAATCTTCAACTCACTGCAGATGTGCGGACGAAGCAAACGTTTTATATCCACTGTATCTCACATTAGCATCAAAGAACTAAGCTGAAATCTGCTATTTTATGATGCAGGAAGTGGTAAAATGTAAAGCAATACCATCTGCCCAAACAGGGAACAGACAAAGTTGCAGTGATGGTGAACTGCTGTCTAGCAGCATTTAAGAGCTTCTTGTTCTCAGGAGGTTCTGGATGAGCTTAATTCATGGAAAAGAGCAAGTTTCTTACTACATGATCTGGTCTGTATTGCGATTCACTGGGACACTGAGTCGAAAATCAAATACAGTCTGAACAAGTGGTCTGCATGTGTTTTGCAGGATCATCCCCTGTTTTTAGACTCCTATCTAGCTCTCCTCTACATCATGTGTTTTCCAGGGATTAGACATGGGAGTCGCCACAAATCTGACCAGGAAAAAGTGGGATTAATTAAAAAAAAATTATTAATTAAATATTTAGCAGTGATTGCTGTGTTAATGTTTCTAACAACGAATAGTCAATGTATTCTAACTCATTTCCCTATGTAAAATGCTTCTAGTTCTTAAATGTTTTTAATTGTCCTGCATGTACTCTATATACAGATTTTCTGGGGACTCTGCAGGTCTCTTTTGTTTCTTGAAGTACTTTAAGGTAACTCCAAAGCTTGTTTTTAAATCGTTGTGTGGTTGTAATGTTCCGCTTTTTCACTTTCATCACTGACTGTATGACAATCGGTTTCCAGGTTTTGTTGAAATTTAGTAAAAATCCATTCTTTCCTCTATCCACAAAATAATTCCAGTATCATTTGGTTACCAAACAACACTAAACAATAACAAAACCGACCTCATTCTATTTAGTGAGGCAGTGTGTGGTCGGTCGCACAGACACTCTGACTAGTAAACAATGGCAAAGACTATAAAAAAGGGCAAAAACATACATTTAAACATGTTCTAAAGCTCTGGGGCACTTATGTTTATACATTTAAAACATGCCTTTAAAAAATCCTCTAAACTTGTTTTCTCAACAGTTTTTGTCATACAGTGTAGGTTCACAAGCTATCTCGTTGCAAATGGATAATAATCACACGTAGTTGTCTAAACAGCTATAATTTCTAATTTCATCCTTTCTGTGAGCTCTTAATTCAGCAACTAATTCAGCATTAAGGACCAACCTAATTTGAATGTATTCTTCACTTTCTTTGTATGTGATATGATTACTTAATTAGTCTTTGTAGATTACTTTCCAAGAATTACACTAATAACAAAACATTCTATTCAAATGCACAGGTAATTGGGGTTTTATCTAGAATTCCACTTAATCCGAAGCCCTATGACATTCATTCAGTACTAACCAGAGCACACAGCAGGTCAACAGCCTCCAACACCAGCTCCTGGTGGCCAATACGAGCCACCCCCAACTCCTCCAGATCCTGGTGGGAGATCTTCAGCAGCTGCTCTCCACTGATCTTCTCCCTCTCAAAGTTGGGAACATACTGCTGTAGACTGTCATCAAGACCTAAACAATAAATACAGGTATAGAAGTGCAAGATATGAATGAAACGGTTACAAGAGTAATAAACAAACAACCATTTTGGGACATTTCTTGGGCTCTCACTTTTAAAACAACAGAAAACTGCCTTTTCTTAAATGTTGTATATTCAACCTGCATTCTATTGCGGGGATAAATCTGCCTTAAAATAAGTCTACAACATTTGAATTGAGCAGCTCGAGTTGCTCAGGGTCAATTACAAGATTCCTCATGGCCTGGGTTCAAACCACCAGTGGAGCTTGCAAAGTGAAGGATCTGATGAACTAACCCTTTACCGGACTGGTGCCTGCATTCAGTGACTGCTGAATTATACTCCAGACACACCTCCATGACCCTAACCAGGGAAAGTACGGGGAAAATAGAAGGAAAACAGGACATTTTGCTTTGGACATGAATGTGAAGTGTGCTCTTAGGAATATCAAAGTATTGAAAACTACAATGCAGCATCATAAGCCAAAAAAACTATGGTCAAAACATGAACATGAAAATGTGTGTGTGTGTGTGCGCACGAGAGAGGGAATGGAAGGAGTGTATTTATCCATTTCTGCAATGTGCTTAAAGCTAGCAGACTGTTGTTTTCCTCTGGAAACATGGGCTCCTGTGTTTGCATTGTGGTCAGTCAGAGAGAACAGGTGCAAGATGGACTGCCCAGATAAAGCCATGATAAACACAGTGACAGTTGCAGCTGTGTATGTTCGAGTGGGACTGATTAAACAATAGGCACATTATTTATGTCCATAAAATGTTAACTGACTACAGATCAACCCTAGTAAACAGTAATCCTAATACGTTGCTGGTTACTTTGGTTCTGATGAGGTAAATAATGCAACCACTAATACAGTAATGCAGTTATACACATACAGTACTCATGTGAATATCACCCAATTTCCCACGATAACCTGTGATTATAAAACCCAAACTCTCTTTCTAGAAACACTAGCTACATATAATGGTGGGCTGGTGATCTGATTTAGATATTGATACTTTAGTACTTGTACTTACAGCAAACAGCTGCTACAAAAGCAATTGGGAGACCTAATATGCCCATATACCAAGTGTAGAAGAGGTGGAGAACTAGATAGGTGGAGAAATTAAAGAGGGTATGTGATAAGGGTATCTAGCGTTGTCCTTTCAATGAAAATGAACCAACATTTCTGACCACTAAGGGGGATGGGGAAGCTGTTGGGTACTGTTCAGTCAAGGATTCCTATGTCTTTGGTATCATTATAAATGTTACTTATGAGAACAACAATTTATAATACAGCCACTCACGCGGGTTTTGTGGAGATAGCATAAACCTGGTAGATAAAGCATATGGTCCATAAGACACTTTTTGTTTCTCTTCACACTAAAATGCAAATATGCACGAAATACTTTATGACATGAAAACGGATACGTATAAAAACACATCTGTACCAACTCACTGGATTTATTCCATACCTGGAACTTCTGCAGCACCAATGAGAACAAAAATGTGTTTAGTAAATGGCCAGACCCAGCAAAAGGAGCTGTTTAGCTTGCACAGGAACACGAGTTTGATTCTGTACCAACCACTCGCCTTTGCAACAACACTCTCCTACGCCTGTGGACATAACAATGCAGCCCACTGACTGAGCGCCTCCACCAGTGTGTCAGTGAAGGATGGCTCTGTGGGAAAATGGGGGAGGGGTGAACACCCAGTCAAAGGCAGTACAGAGAGAGCCAGCTGCAGAGGACTGGCTCCATGCCACTGTACAAGTGCTCAATAGCCTGTCAGCTCAGACCCAGATCTTTACATTCAGCACCTTATTTGTATTGCTTCGCAAAAGTCATGCTCTGAGATTTATCTATCATATGCACGCTGAGCCTAGTTATACAACGTAAACCAATTAAGTTAAAGGAATCACAACTTAAAAGTGTATTTGCATAATCAACTGGTTGGTTGATTGTCCGAACAACTGGTACATCTGAACAACTGGCAACCAGTTGTTCAGATGAACCAGTTGACTGGCAACCAGTTGTTCAGATAAACCAGTTGTTCGGACAATCAACCAACAATCCCACCTCAACATATCAGGGTTTTAATATTCCTTTTATTATTTAATTTAATATTTATACAGAAACTATTTAACAAACACTAACCATAAGAACTAAACCTGTTTGTGATTATCCTTGTTTTCTAGCTCCATAAACACATTTTCACAGCTTGACCCTGTGAAGGACCTCTATGTATACGCTGCATCTTAAAAAGTTCCCTGTTTACTTTTTTCCACATTCTATGTTCTACACAGGGCATGATTAGTCTATAAGGAACAGAACTACTGACGGTGGTAAACAATATTGGACCGTATTTTTTCTTTTTCTTCTTTGTTCATTTTTGTGCAACAGCAGATTCCATCACATAAAAACACTATATATGGCACAAAAGATAGCTTGCACATGGTGTTTCTTATAAAAGTGCCTAATAAAACTTTGCAATAAAACGTAACATACTGAAAAACACGAGCCATAGCAGCCTTCAGAGTCTGAAGACTGGTTAGTTATACTTTGTTTAGGATCAACCAGGAGCAATAAAAATGTGATTAATTGTGTTTAACACAATAAACTGCTGGTCAGTAAGCATGCTTGTTTAAAAACCTAAAGAAAAGGTCAAAAATCCAGGAATGAGCTTAAATCCAGAAAAGTACAAGATGTAATTAAATTAAACTTTACTTAAGTGCAAGCATACAGTATAGGGTGACTGAGCACCTATGGAAGATTGGGATTTTTAAAATGATAGCGAAGCACCATGAACACTTACTTTAACTGGCTGGTTGTAATGGTATGCTATAGCACTAAAATGACTGGTTATTTATCTTTGTAAATTGTAAATACATTTTATGCCATGGACTCACTCAGTCACATTCCTGATTTTCTGAATGACAGCTGTCATTCAGTGCAAACAAAATGAACACTCCAATAAAAACCAAAACTTTTCTCTGTGCCTCTCATACACACTCTTACATTTACACGCTCGCACACACAGTCGTGCACACACGCACGCACATGCATGCACGCACACGCACGCACAATGACGCATTCACAGTTGTGTAGTGAGTGTTATCTCTTTAAGACATATGCCATAGACACCCACAGGCAAACGAGCTTCAGTGAGTGTCTGTTATAGAATAATACTACAGTGATTTTTTTTACTTACCTTGACTTACTAAAATTAACTGATATATTGAATGGGAATTGAGGAATTGTACAATTCAGTTACTTGGCATAAACAGTAACTGAATAGACTGACTAGAGCAAACTGTGCTAACTGAGAAGAACAAACCAAATGGAAAAGTGTTTTATTTCACAAGTAGCCTGCTCTAATAAAAGGCAGCTCCTGGTAATGGCTGCCATTCTTCTATAGATCTTTTCAGAGCCTGCTGATGAGAGGAAGAAGAGAGAGGTGCTGGAATGTGCTGAAGTGATTACAGGGCTTTATCCAGCACTTTGTGTGGTTTTCCTTCATTACAGTGAGATGTCGCTCTGCAACACTGAAATTAACAGTCTTCACAAGGCTCACTAATGAAAGCCCTTCATCAAGACTGCTGTTCAAGTAGCTCTGCATTATTTGATGTTGGCCTGGAAAAATAATGGGAGTTCAATCCACAATAATTAAATAATATATCTTTTGTGACAATTTAGCATCAATAGGGGAGATAATTTTTAAGTTGAGCAGATCACCATGTGTACTTAATTTTCACTTGATAAACCAAACCATATTCACTGGTGAATTTAGCGAAGGTAATGGGAAAAAAAGAGTAAGGGTAAAGGAAGTGTAGTAGACTTAGCAAACACTTATGGAGCCAAAATGTAAGACTCCATGAACGTTTTGCAAACACTGCACTTGTGTGCACATACGTGTGTGTGTGCGTGTGTGCGTGTGTGTGTGTGTGTGTGTGTGTGTGTGTGTGTGTGTGTGTGTGTGTGGGGGGTTTCCTCAGGGTACT
>JAUZSU010024843.1:0-10625 GCA_034780255.1 Parotocinclus maculicauda | reverse complement strand
TTTGGTCCGATTGGTCTGGAATTTTAGTCCAAATAAGCGAATAACATTACACATATATAATAGGATTTGGTCCGAATTTGGATTTGGATTTGGATTTGGATTTGGTCCAAATTTGGATTTGGTCCGAATAAGCGGCTGGTCCCATTAACCGGATTCGGCTGTATTACATAAATCATCATTTCTAAGACATATTTGACGTTTTGATTTTGATTCATTTAACTACTAATGGGCGAGTTATATTTTTGTCATTGAGGGTTGCTTTAAAGTTTGGATATTTAATCGAATCGATAACTGCTTCTATTTGTAAAGTATTTTCAGTTTCACTGGCTCCCACATTACGCAAAACACAACCATGTCTATGTTTAGTCTACAAATTTGCAAATTCAGAAAACCCCATGTACAGATCTGTTCTTGTGCTCAATGTAAGAAAAAAATGAACAACTGTAGCTACTTAGATTTGAACAATGACTCCATTGTTTTTACTCTTATTGTGCCTAAAGGGCAGTTCAAGTTTAAACCTGAGTTGGCTAGTAGACATGGTGTCAGGTTGTTGTAAACATTCATCCATGTAACCTGGTTTGATTAGCCCCTGGAGAGGATAAGTGCATGTGTGACCTTTTGCCTCAGGTTTATGGTTGCCGGTGCCACGATTCTGGCATGGTAACCTGACTCACGTGTTTAAGTGCTCTTTAGAGACTGTTTTGTCTTATCGTCTCTGTTCAGACCTTTAGAAGGATCAGAAAATGAAGACATCATCGAAAATAGTAGAAAAGAACTTAACCCTGACGTCTGCATTTAAAGTACAAAATTAAATATAGTTACTGGACTGGAAAGAAAAAAAAGAGAAAAACACCCATGCAGGTCGGGTCCCTTTTTGAGTCTTGGTCCTCCCAAGGTTTCTTCCTTTTACATTAAGGGAGTTTTTCCTTGCCACTGTCGCTCTAGGTTTGCTCCATTTGGGATTGGCCTTTTAAGATAATATACTATTGTGAACCTAATTTGAGACAATGCACCATTGTAAAAAGCGCTATATAAATAAATTTGAATTTGAGTTAGATGCTCAGAATGCAAAATCAACCCCCACCCCCCTTACCCGCGGCCCCCGGCCCCCGGCCCCCTTTAAATATAATATTACATAAAACATTGGTGTATAGGTGCATTGATTATTTTAGGTTATCCTTTAGGTAAATATCTGTGGGGGAAACATTAACTAACATTAATTAAACAGCAGATTGACCAATCATGGACTCTCCAGTGAAATTCGATGATTTCCCACAACGTAATAATTTTGCGTTCAGTAGCATTTGTGTGTTTGTTTCTGTACCAGTAAAACCATGTCTGACATGGGGGGGGATGAGAGCAAGTTTATCTCGGGGTTCTGACACTGAAACCTGACTCAGAGTGATTGGCTGAAACGTGTGAAAAGTCCTTTGATCAAGGCGGCTTTGAAGTAGAAGTCAAAACATTATTCAAAGATCAATATCAAGTCTTCTGTTGGGATGTAACCATGGCAACGAGCTTAAATAACGGTGGGTTTTTTTCAGTCGCCAGTGGTTTTCATCTGGTGAGCAAACATCAAGAAAATAAAGGCTTTTTTTAAGCAGAATTCATTTAAGGTGGTGCGGTGTGACATGTCGCCTCAACATGTCTTCAGAGTCTGTCTTAAAACCAAGAAAAGATTGTCCTGCAGAGGGCGCTTGTAGGATGTATGCTCATCAGTTTCTGTGTTCCGTCCTACCTCTCGTCTCTGCCGTCCTGTGCTAGGCCCTAGTGCTTAGTTTTTAGCGTTAGTTTGCTCATGTTGGTTCAACATTAGTCCCTTGGTTTTTGCATAACCTTGGCTCTCACTGTTCTTGTGCTCTGTGTTTTATCTTTATTCGCTCCTCATGTTGGTTTTCAGTGTATTGTTTCTTTGTCTTATGGTTGCCATGTCTAGCGGTTATGTCACGTTAGCATTTAGCTTGCACTGTGTTCACTTTTTTTAGCTCAGGCTGTCTATGTCTTGTCCTTCGAAAAACCTTGAACGCTTGCAATTTTTCATCCAACTCTATCTCGAGTCATTTTGAAATCTTCAAAAAACTCATATTCTCAGACTAAGTTGCTCGTTAAGATAAGGTTTTACTTTTCTTAAATAATTCTAATAGAACATTAAGAAGCATTAAACGTAACTTTAAGAGATAAGGGCAGCTTTAAGGGAAAAGTTCTCTTAAGGTGTTTTATGCAGCCTGGCACAGAGCCTCATGATTTAAGGCCTCATACACTGAGCACCAAAACAGCCCCGACTGATATTTAGAACTTTCAATACTCTTGAGTCATAGGGTCTTTTCCAGGCACTTTAGAACTGATTTTAAATTATGTCATTCATTTGCACCACTGCAACCCCAGACCACTGGATCCAAGGTATCTAGATCTGGCAAGTTGGAACTCAATCAGCTGTGTAACGTCTGTGTAACTTTCTATGAAACAGCGTTGATTGATATATCACTTGGACATTACTACAGAGAAACAGAGACTCAAACAGAGACTGATGTGGATCAGTCTATAAAGTTATAAATTAGAGCAAATACACAAGTAGTTGGGGACAAACAAAGCAGTACTACTTGCAATAGGACAGGCACATACAAATACCATTCAGTCAACCCTGTTTCACAGAATGTTACACGAACGTTAAACAGCCGATTGCATGTCCTGTGGTACAAATAAGTAGGAAAGTCGTCTGCATAACACAAAAAAGTCTCTAAACACATCAACAGAGCTTTAGAATTCTGCTCTTAAACCCTAGCTCCCAACTCTGCTAGTGGATCTGCAGCATTGATTGGTTTGTGTGCCCAGCTGGGAAGAAGAGGTAAAGTGCAACAAAACAATAACAATATGCTGCCAATACACAAATAAGCAACTAACATGGGAATCTGTAATAATGAGTAAATAAAATATGGTACGTTTTTTAGCACAGTACTCTATACTGTAGCTACTGTTTACAGCCACTATTTCCAGAGTTAAATTATCTTTCATTATAATTAAGGTCTCGGCTGTTAAAGCATACAGACGTTGATGGGATGGACATTAAATTAACAGACATTTTGATGAACTTAGTAATCCAGACCATTCCAAAAGCATCTTGTGCTAACCAGACTAATTTATACAGTAGATCAGACTTTATAACAAAGACTCCAGTGCGATGATCCTTAGCCACTATGTCAGTTAGAGGCCACTAGCATCATGAACGCATGCAGCATGTTCACTCTGATTAAGTCATCATTGTTGCTTCTTCTTTGAAGCGTGAACACAGGCTTTCCCATGAGCAGATTTGTGTTGGGAGTGAGCAAAAGGTAAAAGAGAGTCGTGGTTGAAGGTCAGAGGAAACGCTGTCGTCCTCTCAAACTTTGAGTTGAACTCTGTTGCTGTATCGACTCATTTTGGCACCAGGAATCTCCGGCCAGAAATGCTAATCTACAAGACAAACCGGCGCTCTGTTCCCCAGCGTTTAATCATCTCTTCATGGCACAATCCAGCTCGATCCTGCTCATGTACATCTGAATTATCTTCCCTCGCAGGACTATTTTGTCTCGGATTGCTGGCAGTGTAATTTCATCTAATTACAGATAAGGCTCCGTAAGAGCTACCGTTTTTTGCTAAGTGATAAGCGAGAGGCGCCGATAACCTGATTATTAGCGTTCTTGCTTAGACGACTTTGTGAAAAAAAATAAAATGCTTTTTTTCCCCTCCCTGTAATTATCATAGTACTGAGATGAGATTTTTACAGA
The DNA here is from genome assembly GCA_034780255.1 of Parotocinclus maculicauda. NCBI lineage: Eukaryota > Metazoa > Chordata > Actinopteri > Siluriformes > Loricariidae > Parotocinclus > Parotocinclus maculicauda. The sequence goes on along the minus strand of JAUZSU010024843.1, from coordinate 6,861 downwards.
AACGCAAATTGAGTAGTTAATGATTTGATTTTTTTTCACTTGCTTGTAATAAGGTATGTATGACAGGGAATATTGCATATCTGCTCCACTCAAATGAGCAAAAATGAAAAAAAAAATTATTCAGTCTTATAAACTCTGTTAAATTAAAATGGTTCCAGATACCAGACATGAGATCTGAGTCAATCAATGTCAAATGACCTTGAGTTTTTTCTGCCAATTTTTGTAGCTCTTTCTTATTGTGAAAACGTCATAATCGGAGAAAAAAAGCATTCATTCATACACATTCACTCACTATCCATGGTCTAACTGGCAGCACAGATGGCAAGATGGAAACCACCCCTGGACAGAGTGCCAGGGCATATGCACACTCACTTACTCACCCTAGAACACTTAAGAGATCTCAAATAACCTAATGCTTGTCTTTGGAATGTGGAAACTGGCAGAAAATTGCACACACTGGTAGCAGCCGGGCCAGGACCTACTTGGGTCTCTGGAGCTGGGAGGCGACAGCGCTAACCGCTGCGTTATTATTCAGCCCCATCCATGGCATATGGCTGCAAGACAAAAGTTTGTAAACCTCTTGAAATCACATGGATTATTGCATAAATTATTCATAAACAAGATCTGAACTTCATTCAACTCATAATGATAGACAAATAGGTTCTGCCTAAATGAGCAGCACACATTATCAAACACGCTGATTAACCATTCGCTGTCCAAGGTGAGACAATGTTGTTCAATAATAGGACTAGGATTGGGTATCGTTTGCGTTCTATCGATTCAGATTCTATTTCCGGCTCGTAAAAATGTGCCCTTGAGCACAAATGCTATAGAGGAGCAGTAATTAGGGGCATGTATTTGAAGCATAAGATGCATTAGTAGGAACTGATAAGTGGAATTGAAATTCAGTTGTGGAATTATAAAACTAGTTCAGAATTAGAACCAGGTTTTAATATCAAACTCTAGATAGGACCTCCTTTATCCTTTGTTGTAAATCATTACAGGTGTGGTCTTATTGGTCACTGGGTCTTGCCTCAAAATGGCATTAAATTGCTTCCCCTCCTGCCCTATAAAAAAGCTCTCAGTGACTACTTTTGGGTAGTGTATCTCTTAGTGAGAGATCGATGGCCATCATACTAAACAATTGCATATGACAGTCGGTCACCCCTATACTGATTGGGATAATCTTTCCATGGATGCTTATGCTTTCACTCTTGTAATAATGACTTACATATATTCTCATTACATTCACACACATCATTTGATTTCAACAGTTCCTTCCTATGGTGTTATTTTTTTGTCAATGCGTATAGATTGTAAGACAATTTAAACCCCTGATAATTCATTCAAAGCATTGACTGATGAGAAACTGCTGCACCATTTTTAATCTTTATGCATTCAGTTACTCTTTGAGCGTCCTTCTTCTATATTTATTTTAAATTGGTTAATGGTTCACATGAACAGATCTTTCTTAAGAAGAGCAGAATATGTCCCTCCTTTGTTCCTCAGGGGCCGATGTGCCGCCATGAACTATCCCGCTGAGGATTTGAGATCCTGTGTGACTCTGTGGGGATGAAATAATGCTTATATGCATATTTTTACACTATTTTATTCAATATTTTTTGTGTTAGTATTTACTTGGTCTCTGTTATTTGAGCTATTATTACAAACGTATTTTACTAGATAATTTAGTTTTATTTTTACATTTATCATCCCAGCTACACATCTGAGGATGGGTCCATTTTTGAGTCTTGGTCCTAATGTTTAGGGAGTTTTTAATTGCCACTGTCGCCCTTGGCTTGCTCAATTTGGGATAGGCCATAAAAGATAATCTAATACTGTATAACTAATTTGAGACAATGCTCCATTGTAAAAAGCGCTTTAAAAATAAATCTGACTTTTATTTTTATAGAGAGGGTTATGTAAAACAAAAGAACCTAAAGTTTACATACTTTTACGAACCAGGACTGTGCTACAATAGTTAAGTCTGATTTTTAAATGATCATAACTTCTTGCTCATTTTATAAATTATAATTAATATAAAATGATCATGGTTCACAAATTTTTTTCTTGCATGAATGATTTCTGAGTTGCATTTTATGACAGAGAAGAAACTCATTTGTGATGGGTTGAGACATGTGATAATTCCTTTGATCATGGTACCTTTGAAGTAGATCCAGTCAAAACATTAAGTTGTAAACCAAATCATCTGCTATAATTTAACCATGACGACTGCATAAACAGTTTAGGCTCATATTTTTTTTCTATTGTGACTGCTTTTGAGCTGGTCAAAAAGCTACAGGAATTAATGAGCTGGGATTTAATAGAAGTTTTAATTAGTTTGGAACAACGTCCTGAAAGTCCAGAGTTTTAATTAGGACTCATTAATTTTTAAAGAAAAAAATATGTCTTCAAATATAAGGTTGTATTTCTAGGGGCAGCCAGCAACCCAGAGAGCAAGAAAATCAAAAGTGATCTCCTTAATAACTGTAGTTTCTAGATGAAGGTGAGATCAATTGGAAAGAAAAATTGGTCTTTTGTGCTCTTCAGGTTTTCTCCCAAGCAAAAAGGACTTTACTAATCTCACGGTGTCCCCTTAAGTTTCAGCAGAGATCTCAACACTCTAGACTATTTCTTGTTTATCTGATGCTGAAAAAACCCTGAGCACTCAAACTTTTTTTATTTAACACGTTTTTATTTGGTTTCATATGGTGACATATTTTTAAAACATCTACAATGTTTCAGTGGTTCCAGTGGCTGAATGTAAAATGTTGGATATGGCGGTTCCTGACGTGTTGGATTTGAATCATGGGTATGCCATACAGTGTTACTGTCAGATGGTCCTGTGATGGGCTGGCACCCGGTCCAGGGTGTACCTCTGGCTGAACCTAAAGCATTCCAGATCTTTCAGGGTAAGAAAAGGCAAAAATCCTTGCTCTGATTAGACTATATAAATGGCCATACTAATGTAAGATGGTGAGTTGTACCTCTAAGCAGCAATGTCACAAGTCAAACCAACCCTGCAACACCACATAAGCAAAGGCTCAGCTTGCAGAATCACCTCTGGCCATCAGAGACAGAGCATGAACCAACACTGCAGAACTGCCTCTGACCAACAGAAGCACAGCTTGTGCCAACCTGCAGCATACTGTGTAAGCCGGCACTGGAGCACTGCCTCTGACCAGTGGGGGAAGATAGAACCAAGGCTTATCATAAGCTGGGAACATAATTTCTCAGAAAGAATTGGGCTTACCCCCCAAAAAAGTGTTCAAGTGCATCACAGAGACATGTCTATCAGTCAACAATCTCCCACCAATGAGGTACACTACCCAAAAGTAACCTCTGAGAGCCTTTTTATAGACAGCAGGGGAAGCACTATTATGCCCTCTTGTGGATAGACCCAGTGTCTAGTCAGACCACACTTGTAATTATTTACATATCTGAACTGCATTCCAAGTTTGCAGAAATCCAACATTCTGTTTGGGTGCATTATTTTTTTCCTGAGTGAATGTGTAATCAGGAAGGTCTTTCCTCTTCAGGACCTTCTCATGCCCTGCATTTGGGTCTGCCCCCGCAGCATCTTATTACAGGTAGCCTGTTATTTTATGGCTTTGCAATCAAGAATGTTTTTCCCCCTAAGCCTTTTCTTATTGTAAATTTGTTAACCCTAAGCCCACTATTAACTTAGTCTCTTAATGTCACATAAATGTAGTTGTGTAACATTCAGTGTTGTATTATTTATGTGTTTGGTCATCACTTTCCACATTATTCTTAACATCCGAACAATTTTATACATCAAGCTTTGTAATTTCTGGTACAGAAGTATATTTGTCCAATCATGTAGTGGCACTTGGTCATGGTTTGACCCGTTATTAAAAGCCTGCCAGCTAGATTTCTGACTGATTGCAGCACATGTACCTACATTTTATTTTTTGATGAGCTTGTCATCTCAGCATACGTTCATTACTGAAAGGTTGAGAATGGACTCCATGCTATTAAACCTCAATTCAGTTTTCATGGTTCATGGAGCTGTTTAATTATCATAGCACCATGCCATATTGTAGTAATTGATGACACTCAGCTATTAGTGCTAATAATGGGCTGTACTCATGCAGGTGCCTCTGTCTGAGGGCAGGGGAGGGTTAGAAAACACCACCAGTGCTTCCCAGTCATACAAAACCACAAAACACTCTGGTTTATTACATTACAAGGATAGATGTGTATTATGTTTGCCTCTAAATTGTCGTAGGGAATTTCTGTGATATTTTTGGCCTTTATTGCTGTGTGCTGTTTTATTTTTATCTCATTTTCCTCCTGATTTATACTGGTAGTCAATGCGTAGTTTACACAGCGCTCCTTTTCATTACTCGGGACTTAAAAGAGGTCACTGTTGTACTGCTGGAGAACACTCCCCCCATCTGACCTCCCCTCCCTCATACTGCCAGGTATGTGTCTGTACCTGACCTGGCTGGAATGCACTTTTAAGACTGAAACCCAGGTCCCCATAGTAGTGGGCTAGCCGTTTTCTGTGCAGCATTGGTGCAGAAATGTTTAATATAACTTTAGACAAAGATAACTTTGGTCAAAGAGCAAGTCAACTTTAACACATTGATAACGGTTGCTGAATAATCTCTAAGCACTTTTTTTGCATCGCACTGGTCCTCGTGTGAAAACGGGGTTAAACGTTGCATAAAAGCGGTCGTTTCTCCAGACGCAATTCATGAATATGCAACTGATTTATATCCATCATGGACTCATTTAGTACATTTTCATACTGATGTGATGTTTAAATTAACCTCTGGTACACAGTAATTAGTTATTAAAAAAACAGCTAACCAGACATCTTACAGTGCGATACTTCAACTCATCTGTCCCCAGTCTGGAAGACATTCTGCCTGGCTTTGACTCAACAGTATCAGACGAATCTTAAGCTGAACTGTTTCTGTCTCCAGAGTCATAGCCGTTGTTACTTTTTCAAATCTTGATGTCTCACAGTGCAGGAGTGACATCATTCCTTAGCAACCAGACTACTAAAAAGGCCGGAAAGTGTGTGCGAGGAGGGATAAATTAGAAGCATTCCTTTAGTGCATGAATAAAACATGACCCAAAGACGCCTGTGAATTATTGAGGAGGCAGTAACGAGCCTGGCTAGTTGAGGGTTTTCAAAGGCAAAAAGGGTGAACAAGCGTTGGCAGAAGGCCTGGGATTAAGATGTCGCCTCAGCCTGCAAAAAATAATGTTAATAATGAAGGAAACAACACACAAAGTAAAGAGAAAGAACGAAACTTAGACAGTCCCTCATGGGTTGTATGTTTTTTCACAAAGAATTACGAAGACGCGTAAAAAACTGAACACGACCGATTACTTGAGGCACTCCCTAACCCTGTCCCGAAGTGTTAAACCTGTAAGAGCATCATGTGATTATTTCACAAGATTACTTAACAGTGACCTACCGTAATAGCAGCCATGATTTCCATCCTCGCTGTGGTGAAATCAAAGATGCCTCTGGGGCCAGCAGCACTCGGAACTGCCGGTGACAGACGAGTTTTAAATAAACTGTAATTGGAAGATTTGGTGTGGATAATTAAAAGAACCTTTTACCTAATGTTTCGTTATTGCTATTGGTTAACAGTGTTGGGGTAGTAACTCAAAAAAAGTAATCCAGTACTGACTACTTAACTAAAAATGTAGTGATTACTCTACTCATTACTTTCTGAAAAATGTTTGTTTGTTTGTTTATATATTTAACATCCCTTTCAGTATCAGTGTCAAATCTATACATCTATAAGTTATATCCAGTCTTTTCTAGTCATATATGTACATTCAGGTTAAGCCATTTTTTGTGTAATCAATTAACCTAATGCATGTCTTTGGACTCTGAGAGGAAACCAGAGTAAACCCACACGGACACAGGAAGGACCCAGGACACAAACCCAGACACAAGTAGGGGGCTTCAGGAAAGTCTTATATTGAGTTTTCGTATTGATTATTTTATATAGCTACGTCATGCGTGCTTTTTTTTCATACCACATGAGTGCAGTATCACACCCGATACCTAATACTGGTATCAGTATCGGCGCATCCCTAATATAAAAATCAAATATGTGTGTAACTATATGATGTTTTCACACCTGATCTATTTTTACCAAACATGATGTAAAACGATGGAATTTCTAAGGCTAAGAATGCTTACACTATTGCTATTAAAGGTCAAAACAGCACGAAGCATTCGAGGACATTTTGCCCAGTTGATAGGACAATTTAAGAGAGGTTGCATCTTTGGACTGAGAAAAGTAGGACGGTCATTTTGACAAATGACCTTGTTCTGGTAGTAGGTCAGTAGGTTCTGACCTAGCTCTTAGTAGGTGTTGAGAGCAGTCGTTTCAACCGTGATCGAGTTCGAGTATGGAGGTCTCGTGGTGAGTGTTTCATTTTCTGCCTTGCTGTGAAGGGGCGCACTGTTCCAACTGCTGGTGTGATGATCTGTGAAGCCATCACATAAGACACTCAGTTGCCCTTAGTAGTGATATGAGGGACACTAACAAATCAGTGATATGTGCAGGATACCCGGTGTTGTTTCTCATGGCAGCACTTCTAACTAGCATTTCTGTGCAGGATTATGCTCACACACATAGCAAGGGTTTCCCAGGAATGACTCCACACATCCTTGGCCTTCTCGGTCATCAGATTTATCATCAATTTAGCATTTATGGGAACAGCTGGAACCCTGACTTGTTTTGGGTCATATTATGCCATGAAATAAAATAACTCAGACGTACAAACCAGAGATGGGCACTCGAGTGAGCAACTCGAGTCGAAGTCGCACTTAAATCGCCTAAAAAAAAACTTGAAACTCGTCCC
>JAUZSU010024832.1:0-10627 GCA_034780255.1 Parotocinclus maculicauda | reverse complement strand
TCCCGTCTTGTAACATAGGGCATGTTTGTTTAATCGGACCAGCCGGTTATTAGGACCAAAACCATCACGTCCCGATGCGGTCCCATTAACCGGAATCGACTGTAGTACAATTGTCCTGTATTTCTAGTATTTTATTACTACTAATAAAATCATTATTCATTCATTCATTATTTAATGAAGACAGAAACGTAATGACATGGTCATTCTAAAGCAATGGTATATCTAATCTAATGGTGATCTAACATATCAGCTCCCAAAAATGAGGGGATATTTCAAATGATAATCAGGAAAACAAATCAAAAGTCAAAGAAAGTTGTTTCGATTATGCAAATGAGATGCAAAGTCTATTATTGTGATTGAGTAGTAAGTGATATATTCATGGTGGTGAACAGAAGCGTGTTAAACTGGACGTGAGTGCCCCCATATTGACCGTTCAGTAGGGTGCATGGTCACCTAAGAGTGCCAAAACTGACACACTGACAGTGATGTGAACGTCTTGTTCACTGTCAAATCAGTATTCACTTTGGAAGCTCCGACCAGGACTCGGACCCAGGCTTTGAGGAACTGCCGTTTTCAGCAGCTGACTTTTACCACCCAGTGGCCAGAGCTGCCGTTTGACTCGTATTTCCTGACATTGAGGCTAGTGTAAATGTAAAATTCTACAGTTTGCAGTTTTGCAATATTGTGGTCGGGTTTTTCCCTCGACTGTTTCAGTACGTTCTTCCAGAGTTGTCGGGCAGATGATCTACAAACGAATACAGCTCTGAATAAAAGCTCGGACTGCGCACATGGTTGTGCTTGTGGACCAAACGATTCGATTTCGGACTACAAATGACTGGGGGTTTCTCAAGGGAAGTCCCAGTCCACCAGGAACACAAGACCTGTTCATGAAAGGAAGAGCATTAATTACTCTTCTCTTCCTTGAAGGGTCTTTCACAGCTGATTCACTCTATGTCACAACCCCAGCAGTCCAATCGGATTCCTTTGTTCACTGTCTCAATGTGCAACCCCCAATCCTCAACCCCCATTTTATTTTCTCCTTTCCTCCTTTCCTTTCCCCATTTGGCTTCTCCGTGGCAATTTCACATTTGTCCAAACCCCGAGCCAGTTTGCCTCGTCTCCTCTGTCCTCTGCTCGAGTCAGGCCGGAGCGACCTTTTGTTCGTACATCCGCAGTCCGGACTGAATCAACAGGATTGATGTTAGTGAGAGCGCAACGGTGGAGGAGGCTCGCAGAAGGGCGAGGGGGAGGCAGTGACCTACGACCCCGGCGCATTACCTGCTGGGTATGATCCATGTGTGTCCAGCCCTCGCTGAATCAGAAGTTGTTTGTAATGGTTCCCAGCTGGTGTTAACGGAGAACAGGGCGAAGCGATATATCCAGGAACTAATTACAGTGCAGAACACACAGAGACTTTGTTCTGCTGGCTGACTTCAGCGCATCAGCTCACTTCCACCAAAAAAAATGGCAGATCCACACTTATAATCGAGCAACAAAATATTTAGCTGTTTAAGGCACCCCTCGTAAGGTTTACGTACATATAAGGACATCCTGTTTTATAAGCAATTTCGTTCATTGAATTTATATTCGGAAGTAATTTGCCATAATTGTCTGTAGTCGTCGCGTTATTTAGGCAACAGAACGCGAAAGGGTGTGTTATCACAACTAGCATCACGCCTGGGCTTTGTCACAGGCACGAGTCGACAGAGGGTGCCATAGATCATCATCATTCATGATAACGCACAACCTCGAGGGTTTTACTGATTTTATACAACAAAAATGAACGAAACAGATCAACAAATCCCAGTATGTCTTCCTAAATATGCTTTAATACTGACAGAGTGAGTCCACAAAAATTAGGTGTTGCTATGCAACAGTAACAGTCCCGTACCCTGCCTTAACAAAAGGTTTATATGACTCGACCAAAGTGACGTTTGTTCGAAATGCAAAGTGCTAATAAGCAGCGATTAAAGGAAAAAGGATTACAAATGGAATTCACTGAGAATTGTTATATTTCAGTGAGCATAAAGCTCGCCTTCACCTGACAACACATCAGAGATTTGTTCACATTTTGGTCTGATAAAGTGGTCAGAACTGACTTGCATAAGTAAACTTTGGGATTTTACAGAGAATAAAAGAAATCATTGAAAATAGGAAGCGCTAGAAGAGACCGAGAGGGAGAACGCTGTCAGCAATAACACCTAATCATTTCCATATGCCCTGAGCCATGGCTCATCTGCCTTAACTCCGGCTAAGGGGCAACGAGAGGTTTCGGATGGAGTGTTGCCCTCAATGTCCGCCCAACCCCCTGCTCAGTTAGTGCCCCTCTGGAGTCACAAATTAGAACAATATCCAGACTATTTGTCAGGTCTCCTAAAGGAGGAATAAACAACAGGGCTGGATGATGGGCCTGGAGATCTTGGGTCTGGTCTGGATTTTAAAGTCATTTGGAGGCCAGGCTGCTGATGTGCACTCTGGTCGAGGGGGTGGGGGTAGGGATCGCTCTTACAGGTGTCCCGAATAAGGGGAATATGATTTTAATTAAGGCGTGGAGCAAAAATGCTTCCTGTTCGGAAACTTCGATTGAACTGTAGTGGTTTGTAGATGAATCGTATGATATGGGCTATGATGCCTTAAAAGTTTGACATTATTCCAGAAAAATCCTGATTTTCTTGTAATATATATATATATATATATATATATATATATATATATCCTATATGTCCATAGTAATGTTTTTATTTGGGCACCTGGGTGACCAAATTCTGTGATTATTTATTATTATGTTTTATACCTGCTAGAGATGGTCCGGGACTCAAACCTGGGTCACCATGGTGTTGGACTAACGGTACTGGACTATTGGCCTGGCTGGTTGTTTTAACTGGTTGTTTAAACAAATCTCTGCTGACATATTTGCTCTTGTGATTCCGGATTTTTTTTTTGCCTTTAAAAAAATCATTTTGCAAATATCATTTTAAAATTCCATACAGGAAAAAGGTAAACTACTTTAAAATGTTGTTTTCATTTTCTTCATGTACATCAATCCTAGTAAAAGTTTACCTCTAAAATAAAATTGTATACTGCCATCAGATCTTTTTACCTTTTCTTCTCTGTCTGTGCTTGTTTCAGCATTAAGATAGAGGATCAGCTTTTGTCTGTTTGCTTTTAGTCATTTGGCAAACGTCCTTATGCAGAACATTATCTCAGAGCCCCAGCAATTGTGGGTAAACGGCCTTGCCCAAGCATCAGTGGCGGCTTGAGAGAGGAACTACACTCTGAATCTCCTGGTCAGTAGGCTGAATTCGAACATCACAATGGCAAAAGGTGACTTCAAAGCCAGAAAACCTTATTCAATTACGTAAAACTGTAACATATGATGAAATCGATATCCCCAAACTACCTAATTTTGGCAGAAAGCCTCAAGATATTTGCACCGTCTTTCCAGGACAGGGTTGGTGCTGTTATTAGGATAAACCAAGTAAGAACCAAGAACAGAACGTTTCTGCTTGATTTGTGTGCATTGGGTTTTATGAATGTACCGTATGTCACAGACCATAACCTTCTGGTCTGAATTACTAGCATTTTAGCAACCTGCTTACAACAGCCTTTGATTTGGATCACACGGCTTCTGAATAGAATTCGAATATTTGTGCAGAGTGCTTGGACGCCTGTTTTGTGTAACAGCCCACTGATTTGTGGCTGCTTCATTGGCGCTCTTCTGGATCTGTTTTGACTTTTGCCCCCTCGGAATCCAGGACATATAAGCCTTCGTTTCTCATATCGGGGATTTATTGGGTGGTGTTATTCTTACTCTGGGCAAGCAGCTGGCAGGTTTAACATTTCCAGCAGCACAGGCCACCATTTGTGTTCTGAACCACTGTGAATTCCACCACAGGGCTTAAGGACAAGACACGTTCTGTTGTTCTTCATCTCCGTCTCTCAGTGTATCATTATGGAACTAAATAACACGAAAGCTGGCCTGCATGGACTAAAACAGCCACCCCCCTTAAAAATTTTTTTTTACTTTCTGTAACATCACAAGCCTTTTGAAATGTTCCCAGCGTTGCCTTTGCTTGAAAGGAAACTGCGACAAAGTTGGCGGTGTGAATGAGTTCTGGAGAACACAAAAATCTGCAAGCTCATAGAGCTTTCAGCAGAAAACATAATGGCAGCAATTAAAACATACGTTATTGTGTTCCTCCCCATCTTTCTTTAAGCTAGGCTCAAAGGCTTTGCCCTGCAGGAGGAGAGCTGCACTCACTTTATTCAATGGGCAAAAAAAACTACAATGGCCCTGCTCAGGCAGCCAGTAGAAGCCAGATTTCGAGGTCTGAGCCATATCTCATTAGGGGAGTTTCTGAAGTTGATTATGAGTGTTCAGCCGCGGTGAAGAGGAAGAAAAAGAGCTCTACAAGTGTGTATTTGGAGAAAGAGAGAGAGAGAGACGGTGGAATGGCGGCACTGGTGGCGTTGCTGCTGGAAGTGGGGGGAGCAATTCCCAATTCCTTTACAGCAATCAGATGCTCTGCTGTGGCCAAACAGCTCAAGGCACTAAGTGGGGCCTTTAACGTTGCAACCATGAAATATCCAAGCACACCCTGAATGATTGCCTGCACATTTCACCCCCCCCCCCCCCTGTTTAGCCTTACCCTCCCACTCGTCCCATACAAGTCCACATTTCTACCCTGCTGAATAGCCATTAAAGAGCCAGTCATAAAGAATACCAGCAGGAGCAGACTTTGAAAGCAAATCTGTATGATCCCGGGATAAGACTGGACCCAAGCCCGAGCACTTTTGTACAATAAGCAGCTTCCTGTGCGTTAAAATAAAAAAAAAGTCCTTGATGCCGTCTCTATGCGGTCGAGTCCACAATTGCTTTGGCTTTCAATGAGAGAAAGAGGCATCAAACAGAACTCGAGGGATAATTTGGAGCTAGGTAAATCCAGAGATCCCAAATAGGCCATATACAGCACTTAAATTATTTAGCCAAACAGTTCCTGGGCTTAGCTTCAAAAACAATATATGGCCAAAAGTATGTAGACGCCCTTTCTAATTACCGAGCTCCGATATTGCAGGCGCACTCGCTGCCGACTGCTGCTGATACACGCTATAAAGCATGCAGACATATAATCTCAAGCAGTGATGGATTATATTATAGTGTTACCTAACTTATCAGTCGCGATGACCCTGCACTCCTAAAACATGGTCCATTAAGAAATTGTTCGGCGAGGAGTATAAGTGGATTGCACACAGCAAGTTGATCTTTGTACAGGCTGAAGATACTCAATAAGAAATAGTGTTTTGGAAGGGTGGCAGACAAGAGCCCTTCTTTCTGGAAGGGGAACGGGGTGAAAAGGCTAAAATATGGGAAAAAACAAAGATTTGAATGAATATCAGTGGACAAGAGGATTTTTGGGGGCTGTTAGGACTGTTTTGGGTTCAATCATGGACAAGATGTTATATTTACATTTACATTTACAGCATTTAGCAGACGCCCTTATCCAGAGCGACTTACAACGTATACAATCTTACAATTTAAGCAATTGTGGGTGAAGGGCCTTGCTTAAGGACCCAACTGTGGCAGCTTGGCAGAGGTGGGATTCGAACAAATCTAGTTGTGACCTAAAACTTTTGGACAACATTGTACATACATATCAGTCGGCCAAATCTGAATTGTGGACTGGGAATCTTTATGAGCATCACACGAACAAGCTTTTTGTATAAGAGGTCATGTTTTTCCACTTTGTAATGACGCAATTACCAGTTCAGAATTCCCAGTATCAAACGTCCCAGTCAAACGCACACATCGACTGGAAAGCTTCCAGTTTATGAAAATACGGAGCGTCCACACAGGCCAAGCATTGTGACACTAATGTATTTCGTATTTGCATTGTAGTCATTTATTTCCGAGTCTGACGGGTGTCTGTTTTTATACTGTGCTCCACGAGGACTCGCCCTGGTCCTGGCTTTGTTTCCTTTAAGGTAACTAGACACCTGTTGCCCCTAGGTTTGGGCAGGGATCGCTTGGCTTCTTCTATCTTCTAAACACACGCTCTCAATCTTCGAACACAAACACACTCACTTAGGTACTTAACCTCCAGGCCACAGCGAAGCAATGCAATGTGGAAGGTTTACCTTTCAGGCTGTCGTAAGTCCAGATCGTTTTGACTTGCCTGACTGTGGATGCAGTGCGAATCTTGATGGGTCTAAGTGATTTATTCCAGACGGAGGATTAAAGAAGGCAAACATAACTGACCGGGGGTTGAAAAAAGTGCCGCTGAGGGTGTGGCAGCACCCGGCAATGCAAATGGGTATTAAAACGGTAAATAAGGAATATGGAAATTCTTCAGTAGGATCACATTATGCAAATCGGTAATGCACAAGCAAAAAGGGTCAGGTCGTAGTGTTAGAACTTTTGTGGCCCAAACGTTCGTGGACATGACTGTTGGCGTCTCAACTTGTCAAATTTCTGTTTAAGCCACCCAAGTTCTCAATCAAAGTTGGCAAACCAAATTCTCTATGGACTCTTATGGACAAGTTCATGAACTGACCCATGTGTGCGACCTATTGGACGTCACTGGGGTAATACTGGGTACTACTGGGGTTCTACTGCCACTGCTTGTCTAGGGAGAATCCAGAAATGTCCACTTTCCATTATGAACGTGTTACAAGTGAGGGTTGCTGAAAGTGCAGAGCCCAATCATTAGAAGGAGTGTCCACAAACTTTTGTCTATATTTTATACATATAGACTTCAAAAAAGTTTGGGAAGTTAGAATAAGAGTTTGAACATTTGAACTCAGCTCAGCTCAGCTCTAGATCCTATAGATTAAAACAAAAAGTGTATCAGGACTTAAATAAAGTGAGATTATTCGGGGGTAATTATGGGATGTCCATTCATTATAGAGAAGGAGAGAGATTTGGGGATTTTGTGTGCCCCTGCTCATTTAAAACACGTCTCTTGAAAAGCAGTTAGGGGCTCGTTTTAAATTGGATACCCTTCACATAAGTGCACAAATGGCTTATATAGAGGTCAGCATGTTACACAAGAATGGCCATTTGTTTTGGAGCATTCAAGCACTGCTGACTTTTGGACTCTCCATCTCCAGTAACGGAACACAACACACGCTTCTTTGATAGGTTTCCCAGTTTTGTTTACCTCACCGAAATGATTGTCAGACGGTGTCATGCCCAGGGCAACAAAACCCACTACGCCCATACTGTGCTCGAATCTTTTTAATAATCAATACGCCGAGGGTTCGATGCCCCGCTGGAAAGCCTTTTGTCCCACTTCCCATGCGGCTTTTCTCACACGATTCTCCAGAACGATCTTCATTAGCATAAGAATCCCTCGTGTGAAGCGAGTGTGAAATATCCTTTTCACCATCTTGTATGGGACACAGTTTTTGCTGTCAAGGCAAAATCTACATCTTGCTGACTTCAGTTCACGTTAGGAGGACGGGTGGGGTGGGGGCTATTTTTGACATCTGGTAATGGTTTCTCATTAGCAGGACCAGGCCTGCCCAGCTGCAGTACCCATTAAACGTTGATTGACGCGACTCTCTGAAAGTTTACAGATCATTTGCGATGGAATGCCAGTGCTGTGTGCGCGAATGGGTTCGGATGGCTTGTGAATGTTCTAAAGGCTTGGCGCATCCCAATTCGGCTCCACGTCCAACGGGAGCTCAGTCCTGAAGGCGTTTTTTTTTTTGCGTACGTGGTCAAAATGGACGTTACTGGTTAATAAAGGGGTTTATTGCTTTTGCGTCGCAGTTGTTAAAATGGTGGGAGTACAAAGTAGTGGATCAGAGGGCAGGGATATTAACATGGCACCTAGTTAGAGTGAAAGACAGATCCTGTAGCTTGGAGGTGAGAGTCAGCTGGCAGGGCCATGCGGTGACAGTGCCCACTTCATTGGGCACAATCAGGTGGCCGGTCCATTGCAGGGTATAGCTCTGATTGTGCCCAGTGATTTCCTGGACATGCTCCCTCATGGTCAGGAGGACAGAAGATAGATGAGATGTTTACATTTGGTATTGTGAGTAACGGTAACTAGAGTCAGGCGTATTTGGGTGACCTTATACTTCCCTATAAGCTTATAAGCAGTCTTCTTAAAACAAAACAAATCAGCACTGGTAGTAATAAATACATTTTTTGGGCCTGGCAGGCATTCTCTAAACACCCGCAGCCCGAGAATGACAGGCCTCCAAGGTTGGTCCGTGCAGTTATTTAGGATGACTGATTTTGCATAAGGGGGTGCGTTTTAGGGCAGCATTCCTCTTAGCCCCATGACACTGTTGTGATTAAGGATTAGAGCATAGAGGGCCTTCAGCCATCTTCCCTCTTTTCCTAAACAATCACCCCTTCCCCCTACTAAACCAAAAACCTCGGCTCACCCCCTCACTTGGGGGTGGGGTGGGGTGGGGAGCATTGTTAGCCCAAGAACTTTTTACTCATTATGTTCCAAAACCCTTTCGCTCAATCAGCGGTGAAGGAGGTCGAACTCCCCCCATGGCTGCATACACACAAGCAGCCCTCCCTCGTCCTTGCCTCCCCCCACCGTCCACACACCCTGACCCAACTCTGCTGAATTGTGGTCCGCGACCAATGTATCCAAAACAAGCTACGACTGACCCGGTTAAGATGTTTTATTGAGAAAGTAATGACGTCTGAAGGTAGGAAACAAATCAGACGCTGATGACCGTACACAACGAGACGTGATCGAACTGTCCGTTCCGAGTCTGACGCAGAGATCTGATTTTACAGGTGTGAAAGAAGGTTCAGAAAGCACACCTAAGCTTCAGGTTTATACAGGGATTTTGGAAGTGAACCAGACTTGGTTAAACTGGTTTAGTAAAAAAAAAAAAGAACTTTTGTCTCAACCAGCTCTTTTCGGGAATGACGTCTTGGTCCGGTCTTGTGTCTTTGTTTGGGAACAATGGAGGGAAACTTGTTAGTGTAGAGCACTTCAAGGCGAGGGGGTAAAATTACAGTCTTGGACGCAGCTTTTGTGTTTGGTGTGTGTACAAAATACTCCCAAATGCACAGAGGGAAGACGGGTAAGCTGAGACTCGGTGGAGTCGAAATTTACCGACTTTTAAAGAGCACAGACGCCGTATTCGTCTGATATTCACTCACCGATCAGACAGTCATTGTCCATTATATCAGTTCCATTTACCATATATAGTGCTGGCAAAACAGATCAGGTACTGATCGAACTGTGCAGACGTTCTTCTACAAGGTGGAGCAACATGGTAGATGTGTCTAATAGAGAGTGCAGTGACTGTGTTTAAAAACTCCAGCAGCACTGCTGTATCTGATTCATTCGGACACAACACCACCCATGTCAGTGTCACCGCAGCACTGAGAACTTCATTACTTCCACCTCCTTGTTTCTACACTTACTGTCCATTTTATCGGTTCCACTTACCATATAGATCACCATAGTTCTACAAGAACTGATCCAGTCCAGATCAGGTCCTATTTGGGTGCTGGATCCATCTAAACAATGAGTAGAGAAACAAGAAGGTGGAAGTAATCAAGTGGTGATATATAATATATATACTACTCAAAAAACTTGAAATGAAATATCCTTTAATTTATGTGGGGTTTATATATATATATATATATAAATTAAAAAATCTATATTAAAAATATCGATATATATATAAAATTTAAAAAATCTATATTCAAAATATTATATATATATATATACAGATACAAATGGGGCCAAAAGTCTGAGACCACCACTGAAAATGCTTCTATTTTGCATTGTCCCTCAAATAAATACATGTTTCAATAGGAATCATATAATGAAAACTAAGTTAGTATTTGGTATGTTCCCCTTTGGCTGCAGTGTCAACGTGCGCTTGAGCTCCTCAGGACTCCACAGTTTAGGATTTCACAATATTCCAAAGGGCACCTTGTAACATTACGGAATGCTCAGCTTTCTTCTGCTTTCAAGTGCCCCCATAAAAGCTAGACGGGCTTTCTGTTAGGTGACTCTGAGGGAAAGTCCTTGGTCTTTCGAATAGTCATTGCAAAGCTTCGAGGTGTGTTTCGGGTCCTCCAGCAGCGCGAAGCCTCGACAAAGATCTAAACCTGCATTTTGACTGGCGCTTTTTGACTTTTGGTACCCAGTTTATATCCTGAGGTGCTCCTGAAAGCAAGGGCCGAGCTCTGGCTGGCCTCCCGTCATGTCTGACACCACCAAACTTGATTTGGAGTCAGATGGAGTCAGCTTTGTCTCCAGGCACAGCGGGACCACAGCATCCATGTCTACCGGCACTGTGATGGGGGACATAAAATGCCTTTAATGTCAGCCTTGTAGCCCGTTTGGTGCAAATTTCCACACCTTTAACAGGTCATATCAAAGGCAGAAGCGGGGCTGTTGTGCTAACCTGAGGGGACTTATCTGAATCTGATCACACCCATGCTCTCCAGGTTTCACATTAGAGGCAAAGTGGTAAAAAAATAAAATCAAAATAACCAGGAGACATAAAACACTTTTAGAACAACCGTTCTGATGCAACAACAACTGCCTACGTCACGTGTCCGTGCCAGTGGGACACCTAGTGCACTTCATAGGGGTTCGATTTTGCACAGAAGAAAACCAGAGCGGTTTAGGAA
>JAUZSU010024831.1:0-22256 GCA_034780255.1 Parotocinclus maculicauda | reverse complement strand
CTATACGTGTAAATCGTACAATAAAGGTTTAATAAACATTTAATATGTTACATAGCACGTCCCGTCTTGTAACAAAGAGCATGTTCGTTTAATCGGATCAGCCGGTTATTAGGACCAAAATGACCACATCCTGATGTGGTCCTATTAACAGGAATCGACTGTATTAAGTTTTATTGTAACACATTTTTCAATTTGAATTTTTTTTTTATTTTAAAGCTGTGTTTGTGTGTGTGTGTGTTTATGTATGTGTGTTATAACACAGCTGTGCTCCATTCATCACAAATAGCTCTATAGGAGTCCCATGGAATGCTGCATGCTTCCTTCCTTTCTCATTAACCAATGTTGCATAAATTATTCAGACCAAAGTAACTAGCTTGTCTTTAATAGCACTGTGAATTAGGCTATTTTTTAACTTCTACTGAAAGCATTATAGTCCAAGGTCAATAAAGGCCTTTAGAAAGCACTGACTAATGTTATATTGCATTTTACTAAGAAACGCTGTTTAAACAATACAAAGCAATTTTACATTACAGTAATAAGCCACAAGAGACCATGGCTTATTGCTCACATAAAAAAGAGACAAATACATCAGTGTTTAACAAACAAATGTATTATTAATAGTATTTTTGCTAATTGTATTGCTCCTGCTTAAACCAGGACTCACTCTGTTCTTCAGTGTGTGGGGTCCAGTTTACGAAGAACCATGCATTCATTTTTTAATACACTTTGAAAATTGCATGTCTCCAGACATAAACCCCTCTGTGGGGCATTCTTAAATGGAATTTGGAGAAACACTAACATCCACCAGCTCTGTGATGTTGTCATTGGGGATTCCATGGGGATTTCAGTGGTACTATGTGAAGCAGTTAAGGTAGTGCTGGAAAATAATGGTGGCCACACAAAATTTTGACACTTTGGGCACAATTTGGCCATTTTCACTTGGGGGTGTACTTAAACTTCGGTTGCCAGCTGGTTAAACAATAATGGCTGACTTATTTTGAGGGCACAGCAAATTTACACTGGTACACAAGCTGTAGACTGACTACTTCACATTGTATTATAGTGTCAAATATTCAGTGTTGTACCATGAAAATATATAATAATATAGTTACAAATATGTGAGGGTTGTACTCACTTTTGTGGGATACTGTAGTGTCATGTGGCACATTTGCCCACACATACAATATGTTGCAACTGGAATCCTGCACACTCAAAAGGTTACTGAAGTGGCCCTGCTGGTCCCATAAATGATTGATTATCAGGCCAAGGAATTGTTGAAATTTTCAGTCCACCAACCAAAAAGGTCCAGCCACCAGTGTTTTGTAGGCATCATCCTGATGGGACTGATCCAATGGGGATCTGATGGGATCCAATTAAACCACCACAACACACATTAACACACCAGCACCGCATTAGTTTTCATGTGGTGCAGACAATGATCCACTACTAAAACAGAACTAATAACAGAGTAAATATAGCAGATTAGAAACAGAAAAAGAAATAGAAACAGATTGACTACAATCTGTAATTGTGGAATTACAAAGTGTTTCTATACAATAAGTGAAGCTGGTAAAATAAACAGTATAAATTTAGTTTAAAAACAAGGTGGTGTGGTTGTCAAGTGTAATTTCTCGTCAAAAAGAGATGACACTTTTCTCTTGTAAAGTGTCTGTAAGGTTACTGTGAATTTTTCTTGGTTTTATGTTTACCTTATTTGTATAAGATCCCAAATAAATAAAGGTTCTTTATGAAGAAGGCTGCTTAATAATCACAGCTCTGTTCCACAGCATAACACACACTTTTTTTTGTCTATGACTATTTTCAGATTAATCCCTTTAATTATTAAATGCTAGTTTTGTTAGAATCCCTACTTCTACATGACCACGTCCACCACATGTCTTTGCAAATCTGATATATTATTGGGTGCACTTCGCTAGCCCACCACCAAAAATGACCCAGTGGTGCCTCCTGCCCAGACTGGACATCACGCAGGTGCAATTAGCCTTGCCTAAGGGAGGTTAGGTCCACCAGGTAAAATTCTGACCAGGTTCAACTTTGTTAAAAGTAATTGTTGAAATAACAAAAAATAATAAATATTGTGAATATTCATTTAGATCATTATTGTTGAAATACCATATTTGTGACAGGCCTTTTACATTCACGTAACAGTCAGCATGTCCAACAGTGTTTAGCATTCAAGCCATTCAAGTAATTAACTGTATCTGACCGAATGTTGAATACAACAGTTAATCAGATTGTTAACAAAGCATGCTTTTGTGAGTATGATAAACAAACAGTCAAGCACTGGTAAAATTATTTAATGGGCACAATGGATTGATATTACAATCACAAAGTAAATGTACATCATATACAACAGTTGACACACCAATGACATTTATGGACAATTATATATATATATACAGTCGATTCCCGTTAACCACCGGTTATTGGGACCACCGGTTAATAGGACCAGCCGCTTATTCGGACCAAATCACAAAGTACCGAATCAAATCCTATTAAATACGTGTAATATTATTCGCTTATTTGGACCAAAAAAACACGTGGGGTAGTGCCCATGGCATGGGTAACGTACACATCTATAAAGGCACCATTAATGCTAAATGGTACATACAGGTTTTGGAGCAACATATGTTGCCATCCAAGCAACGTCTTTTTCAGGGACGTCCCTGTTTATCTCAGCAAGAAAATGCTAAGCCACATTCTGCAAATTCTAATTGAAGTGCATCAGTGTAGATATTTTTTTTTATCAATAACTAGTTCTAAACTAGAAAACTAATGTATGAATTAATTCAGTTGAAGGGTTAATTGTGCTCCAAAAGCTTAGCTGATTTAACCCTGCTCAAAACCAGACAAAATGGAACAGCGATGCTTGGAGGAGGAGAATTTTGTTAGTTTTGCATAAGAACAGCCAAAGATCAAATGCTAAATCCTGTGTAATCTCCCTCAAAGCCACAAAGCAGCACAAAAAGAAATCCCTAAAGGATAAGGGCTCTGGTTCAGTCAGGCAGTCAAGAATGTGGTGAGCAACAAAACAGATCTTTCTTATGTGCAATCTATGTGCAACTTAATGCAATATTTTTTATGTCACACAGGATAGCTTCAATGATACAAATTGTTAAATTTTCTTTTGTAAAAATGTCTTAAATGTAAAAAAAAAAGGCTAATGTCATGTTTCAAAACAGAATTATGCTTAAGTCTCCCTACCGTAGAGTTGTTTTATATTACTAGAGATCAGACAGATAAGTCAATAGAAACTGCTAATGTTTAATGTTTTTTTATTCTTAGCCTGGCCAGATTATGTTCTAAAAGAACATACCACAACCACATTTCATACAAAATAATTTGCAATTAAAGCTAGTATAAACATTATCTCAAACAAACCACCCTTAAGTTCACTAATCATAATTTTTTTTTTTGCACTGGCATGTGGGGTTCTTATTAATTAAAATTAAATTAAATTAACCTGCAATAATGTATAACCCAATAGAGTAAATACCAATAAAGTTGGGACGTTGTGTAAAACATAAATAAAAACAGAATATGATGATTTGCAAATCCTTTTTAACCCATATTCAATTGAACACACTACAAAGACAAGATATGTCATGTGCAAACGGATCAACTTAACTGTTTTTTGCAAATATTCTCTTATTTTAAATTTGATTTCTGCAAAATGTTCCAAAAAATTTGGGACGGGGGGGAATGTTTACCACTGAGTTACATCACCTTTGCTTTTAATAACACTCAATAGGCATTTGAGAACTGAGGACACTGATTGTTGAAGCTTTTTTTTTGCTTGATGTACAACTTCAGATACTTCAGGACGTCCCTGAAAAAGACATTGTTGGACGGCAGCATATGTTGCTCCAAAACATGCAACTTTCAGCATTAATGGTGTCCTGACAGATGTTCAAGATACCCATGCCATGGGCACCAACACACCCCCATACCAACAGAGATCCTGGCTGATAACAATCTGGACAGTCCTTTTCCTTTTTGACCTTTAGGACACGATGTCCATGATTTCCAAAAATATTTGAAATATGGACTCGTCAGACCACAGGAAACTTTTCCACTTTGTGTCAGTCCTTCTCAGAGGAGCTCGGGCCCAGAGAAGCAGGCGGTGTTTCTAGGTGTTGTTGAAATATGGTTTCTCTTTGCATGGTAGAGTTTTACCTTGCTCTTATAGATGGAGATATAAAGTGTGTTCACTGATAATGGTTTTCTAAAGTGTTCCTGAGCCCGTGTGGTAATATCGGTTACAAAATGATGTCTGTTTTTAATTCAGTGCCGCCTTTGGCATCAAAGGTTGTGGGCATTCAATGTTGGTTTTTGGCCTTGCTGCCTACTTGCAAAGATTTCTCCAGATTCTCTGAATCACTTGATGATATTACACACTGTATATGATGGAATCCCTAAATTCATTGCAATTGCATGATGAGAAATCTTGTTTTTAAACTGTTGGACTATTTGCCAACGCAGTTGTTAACAAAGTAGTAAACCTCGCCCCATCCTTGCTTGTGAACAACTGAGACTTTCAGGGATGCTCCCTTTATACAAAATCATGACACTCACCTGTGGAATGTTACAAACAGGTGTTTTTCCTCAAATTTCTCAGTCTTTTTGTTGTCCCTGTCCCAACTCTTGGAACGTGTTGCAAGCATCAGATTCCAAATGAGTGAATATTTGAAAAAACAGTAGTGTTTATTGGTTTGAACATAAAATATCTTGTTTTTGTAGTTTATTCAATTGAATATTTGTTGTAAAATATTTAAAAGTCATCTAATTCTTAATTTATTTAAGTTTTACACAACGTCCCAACTTCATTGGAATTCGGGTTGTATATTAGGTTGTTCGGCCTTGCTACTCAGATATTCAAATGATATCTAATGATATTCAAAGTCAAAGCTGTTGTATTTGCAATTGGCATCAAAATATGGCATGTTCACATTTTTTAGTTATGTTTTTACTTGAGAGTTAGACATCAAAAGTGCTACATCTATCATAATGATAGCTTGTGTGTAATTCAAGGTGTTTGCTGTGTACTTGAATATGTATATGTTTGTATGCGCATATGGCTGAGTATGTGTTTATCATCAGTTTATTGTGATTGTGTGATAAATTGTGTGTATGTGATATCAGACAGAAAGGCAGTCAGCTGTCTGTAGTGATTGATGGAGGAGAGTGGAGGAATGCCAGGAGGCTTGAGTCTCAACCAGAACAGCTGCCTGCTGCTCTGGTTGAGGGGCCACAACACACACACACACACACACACACACTCCTTTTCTAATCTGAATATACACGACACTATTTATCTCACCACAAAAGCGAAAGATACACATTATTATTCTCTGTCAATGTCTTTTTCAAGCACTCTCTCTGTCTCTGACACACACAAACAAATATATTCACATTATTCAGAAATAAAGAGAAAACTGAGAAACATACAATTAAATAAACAGTCAGAAAGAAAAAAATCTACAAGAAAATAAAACAACAAAAAGCAAAATGAGAAATGGATAAACAAAGTATACTCACTGACAAGAAAATAATGTACAAAGATGGAAATGTCAGACTGGCATGCAAATATGTCTCTAGCAGAACATGTGTGGTTTATTTAAACACTGGGCACAAAAGGGCATACAAGTGCTTCTATAAAAATACTCTCAAAGGCTACTTTTGGGTAGTGTACCTCCTGGTGGGGGACTGTTGACTGGGTTGTAGACATTATTGATTCTGCGACGTACTCAGAGTTTTATTGCACAGTTGAAAGATGTTGGAAGGGGAGCGCATCACTGGAGTGAGAGAAGGGCGCAAGGGCGCCGGTGGTCAGACGCGCGAACCGACCGGCGATGGAATCCCGATGGAATAACGATGACCTGGCCTTGAACAGCGCTAAAACCACGCCTTTATAGGACGTGAAGCAGCTGTTTGGGATCAGGACATAATTATTATAAGTGGATATAAGGCCGCCTCACCAGTAGCTCTGTAATGGCGACCGGCGAGGTAGGAACCCTAACATAATATTGGTACAAGCACAGTAAAGGTTTCCCTGGAACGTCTCCGCCAGATTGCAACAATTGCTTGTAGATTTATTGCCAATCAAGCATTTATGGGACAGCAATATATGAGTGTGTAGAATCTACAAACCCAGGTGCAACATCTGTGGGCAAATGTGCCACAAGATACCATACGGAACCTGTTTTCCTCCAGTTGTATAGTTTCCCCAATAAACTTATCATTTTGCTCTAATATTGTAATCCCAACATCTCACAATCCCATCATCATTATATTCACACAGAAAATGTCATTCAATTCCACCAAGTCCGTTTTGTGAGTTATTCTTGTTTTGTTAATAAGTGTATATGAAGAAAAATTTAAAATATGAAGAGTAAGTGAGAAGTTTTGTATTTCATCTGGTGTCACCACAATGTGCTATTAATACAAAGCAAGCTTTAATTTGCTTTAGTAAAATCAAGAAAATGTAGAAGTACTATTGTACTGAGTAATAGATCCGATTAGTTTTAGTGCAACACCTCAGAAATTTAACCAGAGTCATTATGAATAACTCATTTCCAAGAAGGAAACATTATTTTCCCAGTTCCTACTTTTGGGTCCATGGACAGAAAACGCTTCAGATCTCAATTCCATTAAGAACCTGTGGTAAATCCTTCAAAAAAGGATTAACAAACCAAAAATGTGATCAGCTCAAAAAACTGATTAGGCAAGAATGGGTTGTCATGCTGCTCAGAAGCTGATATATAGCAGGCCAATACCCATTGCAGAAGTCTTAAAGAAGAAGGGCCAACACTAAATATTAAGTCTTTGCTTGAATTGGGTGTACTGGTCAATAAATGTTAAAAAATATAGGGACTTGTACTTAATTATACCATACAAATGGTTCTAAAACACTGAACCACCAAACTTTGTGCCATTCTTAAAACTTTTGGCCATGACTGTACTGCTTAGTCATTTGGTTTTGTATTCACGTCATACCAGGAAGTTTGTTAAAATTACTGCCACTCATTCTAATGAGGCCTTTGTGGTTAAAATGGCATTGGTTTGTTCAATTAGACCCTGTAATCAGGCTTCGGTAATTGCCCCCACAATTACAGCTGCTGCTACAAAAGCCCATCCGCCACAACAGTCTGATTGGCTTCATGCTAGTTGGCCTTCGTGAAGCTGTTTTTCTTTTTTTCCTCTTCACACATGCACACACGGTCATGCAGACTGTCATTTATGTTTCACAGACATTATATTATTAACCAACAACAAGTGCAAGTTTAATATCATATATAATTAAAAAGTTATCATACTCCATTGATATAGTCACATACAGCCTGAAATTATATCCCATTAAAATATGTTTTCAGGAATTACATTTACACAATAAGAAAAAGCAGTTTTGATCATTTATTTTAAAAAGTTGGATTGAAAAGGTGATCAGCACCTTAAAAATTTGTCATACATTAAATAATTCATTGAGCTTCCCTTTGCTTTAATTACAGCCATTAGTCTGTTAAATTTGCATCTACTAACTTTGGACATCTGGGCTATTACTCATTGTTACTAACAGAAATGTTCACATTCAGCCAAATTTCATGGCGAGCAGCAGTGTACTGCTCTATTTACAGTGGAGGCAATAATTACTTGATACCTTGCTGATTTTGTAAGTTTGCCCACTAACAAAGAAATGAGCAATCTATAATTTTAATGGGAGGTTTATTTAAACAGTTAGAGCCAGAACATAACAAAAATACAGAAAATCACTTTATACAAAACACAAACTGATTTGCATTTCATTGAGTCAAATAAGTATATGATCCCCTAGCAAAACAAAACTTAGTACTCGGTGGCAAAACCCTTGTTGGCAAGTACAGAAGTACAGATGTTTTTTGTAGTTTATGACCAAGTTTGTGCACATATCAGCGGGAATTTTGGTCCACTCCTCTTTGCACATCGACTCTAATTCATTAAGGTTTTTAACGCTATTGCTTGACAACTCGAAGGTTCATCAGCTCCCTCCATATGTTTTCTATGGGATTAAGATCTGGCTAGGCCACACCATGACCTTAATGTGCTTCTTTTTGTGCCTCTTCTTTGTTGCCTTGGCTGTATGTTTTGGGTCATTGCTGTGCTGGAAAACCCATCCACACCCATTTTCAGTGTCCTTGCTGAGGAAAGGAAGTTGCCCTGTGCACTTCAGGGAAACACCCCCAAAGCACAATGTTTCCACCTCCTTGCTTGATGGTGGGGATGGTGTTCTTGAGGAAATAGTCAGCATTTCCCATATGTTGGGCCTTTAGCCCAAAGCTCTTTTGAAAGCAGCTTTCCAAACAGATCTTAGTTCCTCTGCACTAACTAAAGGTGGTATCATTAGGGAACAGCCATTATTAGTTGGGTGCAATAAAAACCACTAAAAATTATGCCAGATGGGGCCACTTTAACTAGTGCATGATTTTTAATGCACCAGATTGCAAAGCTTATAATCATTTTAACGGGTTGATCATCAAAACCACAGTTTAATGGCTAATTCCTGTTCCTTAAAAACACAGTGTTCCTTACATTTATTTTAAATGTTATTTCTGAAAACATGTTCTGGAAAACATTAGTTAGTATATGTCTATTTCTACATTTCAGGCCTGCAACACATTTGCAAAAAAATGGTGTCCAAATTTGGTGGTAGTAATGAGGTTAAAAGGGCAGCATGGTGGCTCGGTGGGTAGCACCGCTGCCTCACAACAAGAAGGTTCCGAGTTCAAGGTCCCAGGTTCAATCCCAGGGTGGAGCGGCTTGGGTCCTTTCTGTCTGGAGTCTGCATGTCCTCCCTGTGTCTGCGTGGGTTTACTCCGGGTACTCCGGTTTCCTCCCACAATCCAAAGACATGCGTGCTAGGTTAATTGGCGTGTCCAAATTGTCATTGACTTTTGTATGCAAAACATCCCAGCCGTGTAGCTGGAAACATCTGCATGCCGGTCCCAAGCCAAACTACTCCACTATCCCGCCATGGTTTACACTGATGAAGGACAGAAATGTGTGGAGATCGATGTTCCATCGATGTCGGCTGCAATTGTACAGTTAATTCTATTCCATTCCAATGAGGTTAAAAAACGAAATGTAATATGGCAAAAGGTAAAAAATTTAACAGGGCATGATTATCTGTAAACATTACAGTATGATCATTTGACCATAATCATAAGGGCACGCTTTTTCATCTGTACAACTCGAACTTGGTGTGAAAAGGCCTTAACACTCTATTTTTATGCCCGTCCAGACCAGAGGCTAGCTGCCCCTCTTGACAAGATTTTCATCATTGCATAACCCAAGTACCTCCTGTTATGGCTTCCACCGGGAAAGCCATAGAAAATAAAAGAAAATAAATAAATTGTGTGAAATCCTCCAGAAGTATAGGCTTGTGTAAGCTGGTGACGTAACAGATGAAGACCCACTCACATGGATACACAAACATGTGCACCCACTCACCCTGCACTCCAGACGAACTCTCACTAGAATCTGTCATCTCTTTGCCAGCTTGTGAAGCAAAACCTCAGTGATGCAGCATTCTGCAAAAGTTTTTTTTGTCTGTTTCCTTTTTCTCTTTAAGGACTTTTCTGCCTCCTCCTCCTTGCCTCTTTACCATGGTGTCATGCAGAGGCCAAAGAGTTAAAGAGATGAGAGATGTTTTCTGAAGTAATGCTCAAGAGAGCAGCGTCGTATGTTTCTCCCACCAGAGAAATAGGAACTTTGCGCTGCTTTGAAGTGTTCTAGCTCTAAAACCATACACTATAGAAAGAGGAAAGGAAAACAGGAGAGTCTGAGGGAGTTGAAGAAGTGTGTGTGCATGTGTGTGTGCGCTTGAGAGAAAAAAGTGAGGAGGGCCAGACATTTTACATAAGGACAGGTTGGCTTTATTAGGAACATTGTATACAAGGTAACACTACTACACACAGTTAAATATGGATGAAATGCTTTTGTTTTTCTGTCACAGATGTAGGAGAGCAAAGTTAAATCGGAACTCTAAATTAGCATCGCCAGTCATATTTAGCAGTGTGTGGAAGGCTGAGCCACAAGTGTTGTGAATAGTTGCTTCTTTGCAGTAAGATTAGCCATAATGTGATCATGTCAACTGTCTCATTATAACCTGGAATTTGTACTTAAGTAAAAAAACTGTAAGACATTTGAGGTTTTTAGCCTTCACAAACAAAAGTTCTGCTAATCCAAGTGCTAATCTCAGAGAAAGCCCAGCGGTTTAACTTTTATACTGGTGAGTTCACAAGTGCAAATATTTACAGGCTTTGTTCAGACATTAATTGCTTTATGCTGATGTGTATGGGTGGTTTGTTACCTGTGTGTTTGGTTGAAGCTCTTTAAGTGCCTGCTAAACTGATTTAGACATGGCCTCTATCCCCTATTGGACAGTGTGTATTACAAATGTGTAAAAATAAGAACAATCTCATTGGTGGTGTATTAATGTGATGCATTTATGAAGTATTATGTGGTCTGGGACACATCCACAGATCCTAATGGCTTTCTTGTACACATTTTGTCAGTGCTTCTCAACTTCATAGTATCAGCTTGGTTGCAAATGTGGCCACTCATTTTGAGTGGGATCCTGGGAATGGCATATGAATTAACAAATTAATAGTAGGTACAAAGAAAAAAATAGGTACACTTTTGACAAACCACCATATGGGTGGCTGTAAAGCTAGTTTATAGAGACACTGCTTACTTCTGAAAATCCTGTTGGCATCAGAAGTTTTCCTTATCTTAACCTTTTTTGGAATCTGCTGTAGGCCTGAAATGCAGAAATGAATGTTTATTTACAAACGAAATAAAGTTGACCAGATAAAACTATGTATACTGCACTGTTTATGGTATGTACTCAATTAAACAAATTATACAACAATTATATTGAGGAAATTGTTATCCAGTCATGCTGGAATGGAAAAGGGCCTCCTCCTAAATTTCCCCTTTCTTGAACTAAGGGGATGAGGCCAACCACTAAAAAACAATCCCACAGAATTTTCTCTCCTCCCCCAAACTTTACAGTCTTTCACAATGCAGTCAGGGAAGTAATGTTATCTAGGAACTTACAAAACCCATTCTTGTCCATTAGACTGCCATATAGGGACACGTGAATTAGCTGGTCATCCAAGGAAACCCATGTGATGAAGCTTCCAGTACACAGATTTTGTGCGGATGTTAATGCCAGATGAGTTATCTGGCACCTCAACAACCCACTTATAGACACTGGACTCTATTTATGTCTGGAAAGATGAGGTAGTTGAGGGCAACAAAAACCATTTTAACAACAGACTGGATTGGGGATGTAACATGGTGTGAGAGAACAGACTCTACTTCTTGAGAAAGTTTCAATGTGTGGAGAAAGATGAGTCAGTGAATTGAAGAACCTGGATAAAATGTTCAAGAAGCCTGGCTCTGTTTTTGGAACTGAAGCTCCTAGTGAGAAAATGAGAAAATCGGCAGTGTATCGAAACTGTTTTTCCTCCCTGTATATGCACTATATGAGATGAGTTATATGTTCAATACATACATTTCCTTTTGACTGTAAGCCCATACCTCTGTCTGTCTATTTATGTTGATGTGCCCAAACTGTTGGATGAAAAGAGTGGAGCTTGGAAGTTTGTGAAGAAAGGAACACACTGCATTCAATCATGGTTTACTTCATCTGGGCAAGGAAAGCTTACCATCATAACGGAACAATGGATTATATTAGCAGATTCTGAAGTTAAATGGCAGGACCTCTTGTGTGTACATTGAGTCTCAGAAGTGGATAATGCAGCACACAAGTCATTCTACAAAATAATGCTAAAAATGTTTTGACTTTAATCCAACAGAAATCCTGTGAAATAACCTGAAATGAGTAGTTCAATAGTTCAAAGTTTCTTTGAGCCAATGTGAGATGTCCTAAGTGACCAACGTTTCCACAAAAAACCCTACAATTACTAACCCCTCCTCCGTATATAATCCATGAATCATAATGACAAGACTTAATTATAATAAGACACGGAATAGGTCAATAAATAGAGTAACAAGACTAGAAACCACTAACCACATGGGAACATGCCAAAAATCAGGTGCATAAGTGCATATGAAAGAGGAGTTATAGAATCTGGGCAGAGCAGACTGTGTATGTCGAAACATGTCAGAGTAGAGCCATGCAGACTTATGTGGCTCTCCAGCATATCATATCATTGCTTTGGCTGAAATAACATACTCTCATGACTAATCATGGCCCTTTAGCATTGACCACTGTCCAGGCATTTTAAACTTAATTGAAGGCTCATGAACAGAAATCTGAGATAAAATGCTAGAGCCAGCAGAGCCCTTAACCCCCAAGTTCTTAGCTATATGTCTGGCTTGAACACTATTCTGGGATCAATAACAATTTACTAATCAGTTTAACAGTGATTATATGTTACTACAACATTCAGTCTTCAGGCCAATATGTTTGCTGTGCAGGTTTGATTGCCCTTAATTCAGTCAGTGCTTCAACACTAATTCTTCAACCCGTGATCTGAACTGAACTGAAAAGATGGAAGGGCGGGTATGTGTATACTGTGGGAGAATAGGGACAATAGTTCAGAGCCTTACCCAAGCACCTTTTTAGCTTCCCACACCAGGGGTATAGATTTACTGACAATGAGAAGGACTATTGCTCTTGAACAGGAACATGTGCAGTGTTACAAACAGTGGAAGTTCTTAAAGTACTGGATATTTGATTACTGACCCAAACATTAATAGTTCAAGTATTGCCAAACTGCCACTTCTGGGCACCTAATCAAGGCTCTTGAACCTGACATGCTCCCTGTATCAGTTGTATCAGTTGTATGAGCTTGATAAGGTTGCCTTATTGTTTTTGTATATCCAACACTAAGGTGGATACCTAAGAAGAGGCAAGTAACAAATTCTAACAAGTGGACTAAGTTATTTAACTTAAATATGCCCATTGGTATCAGGTGCTTAAAAGTTAACACTGTAAATGTATACAGTCTCAACAGACACACCATCAAATCTCAGTCTACTAAGAGCTGTGAAGACAATAATAAAACATGCAATATGAGTAGTACAGTCAATGTTGTGAATCATTAAAACAGTGTACATTTGCTGTGCCCTCAAAATAACTCAACTGGCAACAAAAGTGAGTACACTAAGTAAAAATGACCAAATTGTTCCCAGTAAGCTATTTTCCCTTCCCGCTATTATATGACTTGTTAGTGTTACAAGGTCTCAGGTGTAAATTGGGAGCAGGTGTGTTACATTTGGTGTTATCACTCTCACGCTTTCTCATACTGGTCACTGAAAGTTCAACATGGCACTTCATGATGAAGAACTTTCTGAGGATCTGAAAAAAAAGAATTGTTGCGCTGCATAAAGATGACCTAGGCTATAAGACGATTACCAACTGCCTGATATTAAGCTGTAGTACATTGGACAGATTCCACTCGCCTCGCCATGGTCAAACAAAGAATTTGGGTGCATGTGCTCAGCGTCGTATTTAGAAATTGGCTTTTGAAAATTGCATGTCTCCAGACCATATTAAGACCATATCTGGGGCATTCTAAAATGAAATTTGGAGGAGCTCTAAAATCCACCAGCTCTGCGATGTTGTTATGAAGGATTGCATGAGGATTTCAGTGGTACCATGTGAAGCTCTAGTGAACTCTATGCCCAAAAGAGTTAAGGCAGTCCTGGAAAATAATGGTGGCCAAAATATTGACACTTTGGGCACAATTAGGCCATTTTCACTTGAGGGTTTACTAACTTGTGTTACTAGCTGTGTAGACATTAATGGCTGTTTGTTGAGTTATTTTGAGGGCACAGCAAATTTACACTGTAACACAAGCTGACTAGTTTATATTGTATCAAAGTGCCACATCTTCAGTGTTGTCCCTTGAAAAGCTATAATAAAATAGTTTCAAAAATGTGAGTGGTGTACTCTCTTTTGTGAGATAGTGTATATCTAATCAAAAAACAATTATATATTCACCAATTTTCAAATACCAGTGTAACGGCAGCAAATTGTGAAAAAGTAATAAGATGTAGTGCTCAAAATCAATGCCATTAGTCAAAATAGATGCCATTTTCTCACCTTTTCAGGATGGGATTTGTGTGTGCCTTTTGCATCTAAACAGAGAAGCTTCCAATCTCGGTCTGAATACTGAATCATGTTCAACTTTTTGAAAAAGACATCTGTGTAAAAAAGTTACTGGACTCCTGGGAACCACTGACCTGCACAGTTTCAAGGTCTGTTCAGTCCGAACCAGTAGCTTATGAAAGGTTTAATAATGAGTCGATGAGCTGGGAGTTAGGAAACCTTGAAACTATGCAGGTCAGTGGGTCACCAAGACTGGAGTTGAGAAACTTATATTATACACTTTATATGGCAGAAAGACTGCTGATCGCTTATTCCCACATGGAGGGCCAATGGGGCAATTGTTACAGAGGCTGGGAGCTACTCTTATAATCTGATCTTATCTTCCTCAGTCACAGCCTTCCTCGAGTGTTTGTTGTTATAAGTTCATATACGTAAATAAAACATCAAAATACTGAATAACACTGTACTGTATTTCACACCATGTTTTTTTCTAGCAATGGAATCTACAATGTAATAAACCTTTATATTATACTTAATCACATTATTAAACAAAGATTTGGTTACTTATTGATATAAAGGGTAAATGCAGGATGAAATTGGATTAGTATGATTCAGCTTTTTTCTAATAGGTTGAGAGAACTTCACTGAAATATATTTTTTGCACAGCAGCCAAACAAGGAGCCTAAATGGTTACATACAAACAATTTAGAGGACAAACATAAGTATAAAAAGATTATCTGCTCAACTATTAACTCCAACTGGTTCTTAGAACCTGACATTTTAATTTGTTTAGTCTAACACTATCTCCGGCCTTCATGCCACTAGCCCAGAACATTGTTGAACAGAAAAGACCACACCTGTTATGAGTACACCTGTTTAACTGCTTGTAAATGCAAATATCTAATCAGCCAAACACATGGAATCAACTCAGTGTATTTAGGCATGCAGACTTGGTCACGATGACCTGCTGTATTGCAGCATCAAAATGGGGAAGATGTATTAAATGTGTATTAAATGATTTGTATTTGACATGATAGTCAGGCTGGTCTAAATATTTCAGAAACTGCTGATCTGCTGAGATTCAAGTCAATTCAATTCAATTTTATTTATATAGCGCTTTTTACAATGGAGCATTGGGCGACAGTGGAAAGGAAAAACTCCCTGAAAGTGGTAGGAAAAACCTTGGGAGGACCAAGACTCAACAGGAGACCCGTCCTCCATGGGTGGCCTAGATGTTAATTAAATAAATACTTAAAAGTCTATTAAATTATAGCAAAATTAGGTAAATAACAATTTAAATCAATAACAAATCAATAATACAATTTAAATTAGTAATAAAACAAATAAACTAAATTATAAAACAAAATAGATTATAAAATGAGTCCTCAGTGGGAGGTCCTTGGAAGCACATCGTCTCCTAATGTCCAAACGATGGAGGGAGTTCCTGCACTCTGGTGGGACTGGGTTCTGTTGATGGAGACCAGTAGAGTGATGCTGAGCTGGAAGAACATCTAAGTGTGTGGTGTTGGAACTGGTACCGGAACATCAGCTCTGAGAGAAAAGAGAAAATGTAGTTATTGATGGGTTAGGAGCGCACAGTCTATTATCCATTACTGATGCCAGGTGCAGCATAAAAGCTCCGGCAGCACTAACTTTAGCAGCATAGCTAATAGCATAGCATAGCATATAGTCAATTGAAGGATGAAGAGACCTAAAAAGGATGGACACTGGAGAAGGAACAAGGTGATAGCCTTTACGTGGACAGCACTGACCATAATGTGGAGTGAACTGGCCCAGCTGGTCACAGCTATACTGGGCACAGGCATGGGACTCGTACACATGAGAGTGAGTGTGATACCCTAGAGCGTATTTGTGACTCCTGAAGCTGGTTCGGCTTGATGACAAGGCTGGTAGACTCAACCAGTGTGAGATAAGTGGTGCAGAAAGACAGCTTCATTTCAGTTTGGGATAAAGTCAATGCCAGAAGGTGGCGAGGAGAACAGGATTGTTCCAGCTAGACTCCATTTGAGTGTGAATTCCAGGGTGGAGTGGCAAGGAAGAGACCATCAAGGATCTCCCTGCAGCTTCTTCCATCGCTGGGAGAATTGAAAGCACTCTGGATGGCTTAACCAAACTTGCCATAGTCCATAGTCTTGGCCCCTTTCTGAGACCAACACCATGGGCCAGAAGAGTGCGTGTCTGATGAGAAGGGAGATAATTAGCATAATGTGGCCTGAATCCTTATTAGGCTGCTGGCTAGTGAAATAAAGGGAACATTGGAAGAGGACGCCTTTTCATCCCTCTGGGCTCCTGTTATATTTATCTGGCAGCATGATATGCAGCTGATGGGCGGCCACCAGGGCCTGTGGAGGTTCCTGAAGAGCAGCTGGGAGCAGGCACAGGAGCATCTGAGGCAGAGTTCTCTGTGCTGTGACAGTTGCTAGTGTTCAGATAGCTCTTGTCCAAGGGCTGTGACAGCATCACAAATTGAACCAAATCCCACCATCTCCATAGTGGCAAATTCAAGTCTAACATTCACCCAAGGATGGAGACGAGAACAGGGAGTCAAGTTCAATGACAGGTTTATTTGACAGGTTGAACAGACACACAGACAGCAGCAAGTACAGCAGGAGGCTTAATTATTAGTCCAGAATGCAGGGATGGATGTGAAAGAGAAACATGAAGCAGATGAATGCAGGGCAAAGAGGATGGAACATGAGATTAAGTGAAGCAGTGTGAAGTGAATAAGCTTATAAGGAGTAGAACGCTTAGAGATAGAGAGGCTGTAATGAGAATTCATGAGGGGAAAAAGGAAAAACAGCTGAGAGGAACCAGTAGCTAGGTGAATGGGAGCACTGGAAAGCACAGGCTCTGTGTTTGAGTGACAGTGATTCTGGATGATGGAGTCCAGTCCAGGATGTCATGACCATGGGAGTAAAATCAGTGTACACATTTATAAGGCCTACTTACAATTTGGACAATTCAAAATTCACACTTTGAACATGGGCAGGCTACGTAAAACACTCAGTGGAGCAATCTTCCAAAGACAACACACGTATTCCAATCCAGTCAGTCTATAAAGCACAAATCCCAAAAGAAGTGGGATGTAATGTATTACATTAGATTATTCAATAAATATATTATCTATATGTATATTACATCAGTCTACAAGTGTGATTTCAGACACACCCTTACTTATTGCACCCAGGCTCCCAGGGATAAGATGTTTGCATTTGCCTGGCTATAAAGTTTGACTTTATTCTAACTAATTTAATTTACATTTCATTATTTTGTGTATTTATTAAACAGTATCATTATACTGCATTCCTTTGATTTATCCATGCTATTAATCATTACTTACATATGAATATAGGCATAACAGATTACAACAACTCCAACTACATCGAAGTTCAAATGGCCCTCTTGAACCAATGAAATTTGAATTTTAAAGCTCTACTGTATTACACTGCTCACAAAAATTTCAAATAAATATGAAGAGGATCCCACAAGAACTGCTGGACAATCTGATCCTGTCCATGCCCTATACCTGTCAGTGTGTTTTGGCACTCTTGGGTGATCATACACCCTACTAAACAGTCATTGTGGGGCACCCTCGTCCAGTTTAACATGCTTCTGTTCACCCCATGAATATATCACTTGTTACACAATCATGATAATTGAGTTTGCATCTCATTTGTGTAATCAAACAACTTTCTTTGACTTTTCATTTGCTTTTCTGTTCATCTTGTTTAATGAAATAAAATATTTTTTTTCTTTTTTAATGACTTCATATTAATTTAGAAATATCCCCAAATTTTTGTAAGCACTGTATTTATTATTATTGTTGTTGTTGTTTTAACCAGCAACAGTCTGGGGACTAAGAGAAACACTGTGAAGGGTTTTCATTTTGCATTGTGGGATGCCTGTTGAAGTTTCCTGTTCTGAAACAACTACCCATTTCCTTGTGCTATATGTGTTTTTCTCACAAGCTTCATGGATGGTTGGTGTGCCGTCAAAAGGTAGAAACCTTAAATCAGGTTCGGTGACATAGCCTGACAAAGAAAACGGTCTGTGTATGCTTGTCTATGAATGACTGATATGATGAGGTAATATTTTATAGACCACTGAAAGACCTTGCTGCACCCCTGGACTCTTTATGCTCTGATTTTTGTCAGGTAACTTTTGAGGAATATTTTGTCTCCTTTTGCACATCAGGCTCACATTTTCAATCTTATTCCCAGGCAGGTTGGAATGGTCTCCCATTCCCTATTCAAAGCTGTCGACTTTGATGTATTTTTTTCTCCAATGTGATTGCTGAAGGAGGAGAGAAATGCTGTTTTCTAGTGGCTTCTCTCACAAGCAAAATTAGTGTGCCCCGATGAATGGGTTTCTTTTTATCTCCCTTCGTATTCGTCCCTTTCATTTTTCACCCACAGTAGGTTAAGGGTGTGAGTGTAATGTTCCTCTCTTGCAGACAGATATTAATATTGATTTTCATGGAAATTACTTTTTGTCGTTGGGCCGTCCAATTTACAGAATATCCAACACTGCGAGTTGGCTGTGAAGGATTCTCTTTTTGCGGCCATTGCATTTTTTGTCCTGGGTAAATTGAGACTTAAATCAAACAGAGCATGCAGGAGATTTGGATCAGTTTGTGTGGGGGTAGAATGGGTGAACATAAGTCATTATATAACTTCCAATAAAGCATCCATACATCGATACAGCATTAATGCAGAAACATATCACAGCTGAATAATAGATTGCTGGATACAGAGATTTAAATGATTTTCTCTGTCTAGAAGTCTTTCTTTCCACACACACACACACACACACAAGGATGAGTTACATTGCATTCATTTAATGCCTCATTCCCCTTATTAATTTGAGCCTGCATTCACATAGCCAATTGTTTTTAAATTAGTGTGCAGTCACACCATTCACTGTAGACAATGGAGCTAGATGTATTCTTCATCCATGCTTCATGCACAAGCACACGTGCACACACGCACACAAACACAATTGTTTTTCTATTGCTGTGAGGACTTAATATTGAGAAATTTACTGTTACAAAGTAATTCTACACCTAACCCTAGCCTTAAGCAACTGAAAGTTGCAGTTTTTGTAAACGACAGTTGTAATTGTGGGAAATGTAAGATCTTTCTATATTATTGGTCCTCACAATAATACATAAACTTGACTCAAACTCTCTCTCTCACACACAAATATACACACACACACACACGCACACGCGCACACACATGTTTCATGCATGGACATTACCCAGCAGCCAGCCCCTAAAGGAAGCCCTCACTGCCAGCTGCCACCCATAATTAGCTAGCCGTGTGTGGCTGAGCTGTGATTGTGTTTGACCTAGCTAATAAAGTGAGTAAGGTGTGTGTATGCGGATGTCTGTGTACGTGATAAACAAAGGCTCACCAGTGTTTGCATTACTAAACCCTACAAGCCACCACAACATACGCTTATACTATGAATGAGGTCTGTGACCTTCTGATGATTTGATGAACTTCATGTAATTGTTTCATCTGAATTGAGATTACCCAGTTATTGCTGCATAATTGAAATAGGTGGTGTAAATAAGTTAGATCTGAGACTGATAAGATGGAGCTAGAAAGATGGAGAGTCAGTCAACAAAACTTGCCTGACTGAATTTGTTCAAATCTCAAGTAGTCCAAGTTGTCCTTGAGTGTTAGAAAAGTGTGAAATGGATGTGCAGATTGAGTGAAGGTTTTGTCGGTTCTCAGGCTTGTGATCGGAATGGTTTACAAGACCCACTCTGTTTCTGTGAACTGTAAAAATAGATTTTGTCAGGGGTGTAGCTCCATACATTGCTGTTAAAGTGAGACAGCAACACATATAAAACGTATTTTTAAATACCAGCGAATACTGGCATTTACATTAAATAGAGTAAAAAACATCAGGCAGCATTTCAAGTTTCTTGCTATTGTATCATGCAAGTATGACCGAATATATAATATTGGTTAACCATTTCATTTATTAATTATCTTCCGCTTAATCCACAGGGGGTCGCAGGCCAGCTGGTGCTGACCCGGCAACTCTGGGCGCAATGGTAGGAACAACCCTAGATGGGAAACCAATCCAACATAGGGCACACACACACACACACACACACACACAGTCACACACTAAGGGCCACTTTAGAGACACCAATGAACCTAACACGCATGTTTTTGGACTGTGGAAGAAAACAGGAGTACCCGGAGTAAACCCATGCAGACTCCACACAGAAAGGACCCAGGTCGCCCCAGCCTGGGATTGAACCCGGGACCTTCTTGCTGTGAGGCAGCGGTGCCACCCACCGTGCCACCGAGCCCCCGTGCCACCCGCAAACCTCAAAGCCAAAAGAGGAAACAATGAGCTGAATTTGGGTTCAGATCGAAAAATAGAGTCAGGAAAAAGTGCTCGACTTTTCCTGGCCTGGTGAGTCCAGACTGACCCCATTTCAGAGTGTTGGACGTGCCAGGGTATATATTGATGCACCCATCGAGGACGGTGCCCGCTGTACCAGGCTAAAAACTAAAAAGCAGTTAAGGAACGATGATGATCCGTGCCACGTTTTAGGATTTTGAGAGCTACTCACAAACGTAGAGTTTTGGATCAGGAGCTTAGTCTGGTTGGTCTTGACGTCTGCTTGCATGACGTTTCCATCTCTGTTCCTGTAGATGAGCTCTTGCCCTGAGAGGAGAAGAAAACGGAGGAGAAACTGTGTCACACTGTTAACCGGGTTCCAGTGACATGGTGCTCGTGCATGAGGAAATGTTTACGCTGGTTAAGGCTTTCTCTAACATGAGCGTAACCATCATTTCTCGGTTCTTGAGACCATCAGAGGGCAAACAGCCAATGTTTGTGATGTAAATGCTTTTATTTTCACTCACACAATAACATCTGTTGCTTCGTCTGCCTTAATATAGACAGACAAACAAACAAGATAAATTTGCTTTATTTTTGATGCATAGCCAAATCTAACCATTACTGTGTGTGCAACTCTCCCGACCGCTGCTAAGACATCATGTATTTGCATTCTTTGGCGACAAGGACACCAGCGAGGAACCAATCAGAGACGCCTGGAAGCAGTTTCAACGTAACCAGTTATACTGCATACTGTCCAACGTCTATAATAACATCTATAATAACGTCTATAATAACAACGTCTATAATAACATCTATAATAACATCTATAATAACATCTATAATAACGTCTATAATAACATCTATAATAACGTCTATAATAACATCTATAATAACATTTATAATAACATTTATAATAACGTCTATAATAACATCTATAATAACGTCTATAATAACAACGTCTATAATAACGTCTATAATAACGTCTATTATAACATCTATAATAACATCTATAATAACATTTATAATAACATCTATAATAACATCTATAATAACATTTATAATCAAGTCTATAATAACATTTATAATAACGTCTATAATAACGTCTATAATAACTATAATAACATCTATAATATAGTCTATAATAACAAAGTCTATAATAACATCTATAATAACATTTATAATAACATTTATAATAACGTCTATAATAACATCTATAATAACATCTATAATAACTATAATAACATCTATAATAACATTTATTATAACGTCTATAATAATGTCTATAATAACATCTATAAAAGCATCTATAATAACTATAATAACATCTATAATAACATCTATAATAACATCTATAATAACATCTATAATACCGTCCATAATAACATCTATAATAACATCTATAATACCGTCCATAATAACATCTATAATAACGTCTATAATAACATCTATAATAACATCTATAATAACTATAATAAGATCTGTAATAACATCCATAATAACATCTATAATAAAGTCTATAATAATTATAATAACATCTGTAATAACATCTATAATAACTATAATAACATCTATAATTATGTCTATAATAACATCTATAATAAAGTCTATAATAATTATAATAACATCTATAATAACTATAATAACATCTCTAATAACATCTATAATAACTATAATAACATCTATAATTATGTCTATAATAACATCTATAATAAAGTCTATAATAATT